>SNQJ01S0067370.1:76540-87150 GCA_010110895.2 Picea sitchensis | reverse complement strand
ATGTGTCACAGATTATACATACTCCATCGCAACCTGGACAAAAGAGATGATATCCAGGGTCTTCAATCTCGTCGCCCAAAGTACGAATCTAACTTTGTGATTACATGTGTTGAAGTAGAACATGGCAGAAACCACTTGATTACCGATCATTGATGAAACTGTTAACAAGTGCGAGGGAAATCACCATTGATGTCAATGACTCCCAAGGTACCCTAGTATAATCCATTGAGTGCGAATAAATGAGTTGAAGTCGAACATCCGATGGAATCTTTCGATCAGGGTTCAATGATGTAAACCCACTGTCGAAAGCGAGGAAACCTGCCATTGAGGCATGCAAGCTCCAAGGTACCAAATAATTTCTAAGTCTTGATTCCGGATAATGAACTGNTTCGACAGTGGGTTTACATCATTGAACCCTGATCGAAAGCGAGGAAACCTGCCATTGAGGCATGCAAGCTCCAAGGTACCAAATAATTTCTAAGTCTTGATTCCGGATAATGAACTGAAGTCGACGGAACAAAAATTGTCACAGGAGGGCCTTGATGTATCCCCCATCAATGACACGAAATGAGTAACATCTTTTGAAGGTGAAACCGAGTATGATGTGAATTGGACCGGACACAGGGAAGGCCGACACAGAGAGAATGGATAACTGCAGATGACTGACTCAATATAGGTTTCATATGGACTTCTCTTGAACATATGAACGACATGACCAATGATTTGGCAACATTGACTCAAAGATGACATAGGTAATGACCTTGTAGCAAATCAAATGAGAGACAAATGGATTTCCCAAACCGTCTTCAAATGATGAATAGGGGGTGTCATGTTCAAGAGAGACACTTACTGCCAATCAATATGAATATAATAACATATCCCTTTCCCAAATTTTCCCCCACCATTTCTGGCGAGTACCTCTTTATTTTTATGCAAGCTTGAGGAGGATAACATATGATTTTTGATGTAAGCTCATCCTTCGGACGAGTCCCTTGGAGTATGTTTAATGAACCCTAAGAAGGAGTGGTTCGGTCCCATTATGGGTCTGTCAATGTTTGTTTAACGAGTCTAGAGATAGAAAACTCGAAGGTTTTTCATGATTATAGAGTCTGGAAAAACACTTAAAAGAGAACTCTCTCAGTTCCTTTTTCGTAAAATAGTATGGATGCGACTGAAAAAGAGATAAATTATCGCTCACCAGATGCTTTCTTCAAATTCTTTGTCGAGCGTGAAAAGAGCAAGGTCACTCGGTGATCTGTTCATGTTTAGAGAGTCTGAAAAGAGCTTAAAGAGGACTCCAGGGGGGTTCCTTTTTTGTATAACCTTGTTGAGCCCAAAAAAGTGATAAAAGTATGCTTGATCGCGTTCTCATGTATTTATGAGTGCAAGAACGGACAAAAACCACGCTCGAGGTTTTATACAAAAAACCATAAAAAATAATCAAAACATGCGATGATAAAGAAAAATATGTCCGCATCCTTTAATAGGAACCTCAAAATCATTATGCCTGCAAAATTTATACTCAAAGGACATTAGGGATTAGGGTTTAATAGATAAATAATCATAAAAAACCAAATGACATAGTAAAAGTAAATAAAAAAGGAGTAACAACTCTTTTACCATATCATTTTTACCTTTCCACTATTTGAGCTCAAAAAACCCCTCTTTTACCCTCCAAGTTCGGCGTCAGATTGTAGGGTCTATGAGTGTCCATTCAGTGATCCGTCAGTGATAGTAAGGTAGGATCTTTGTCCTTAACATTTTCATGGTTTAATTTTGTAATTTCATTGGTTAAAATTTCATTTTTGGGTTGATTTTGCAAGCCCTACTTGCACGCTGCCATTCTCACAGGAAGGCTACACGGGACCTACGAGAATGGGGCATTCTCACAGGTGATCCTAAGGCCACCTGTGAGTTTCTCTCACTGTGCCCAAAGGGCACCTGCGAGAACCGCAAATCTCAAAAAAAAAAAAAAAATTCACTCAATGAAAGAGAATGAACTCATGAAAAAAGTTGTTAATCTTCTTATTGTGCCTCTTATGTAGATAATTGGCCAGCAAAATGGTGCTTGAATGGTGAGAAAGGGAGCATGAAGAAGACAATGCAATTGCAAGAAATCATCCACCTACTATTGCTTCTTTGAGAGACTGTGGGCTCCTGAAGTACTTTCGTATCCCGGGTATGAGGGCCCAAGTCAGGTTGTTAGAGTACCTGGTGCATATGTGGGACCCTGATCAGGAGGTATTTCATGTGGGGGTCCACACACTTTCCTTAGATATCGAGGACATTTACTTTTTGACTGGATTGTCACAGTGTGGGCACTATGTGAGCCTGACTGGTAGCAGAGGTGGTGGGCTACAGATGAGTGAGTACTGTCATTTACACTGCATTCCCGAGGCTGAAAGAAATAAAGGAAAAGTAGTTATTTGGGGGGTACGACATTTGACCCTCTGTACTTTTCTATTCACCATAGCTCGGATGGTTGGGAGTTCTTCTCCTCACATAGCGTTACAGAGTTACTTCCAGTATGCTATTGAGTGTACTGAACCTCGGGTGTTCAACTGGGCAGATGCTGTGCTTCGCAGTATATAAAAGTAGTTGACCAAGTGCAGATGAGGCGACCTGAAGCAATTCGAGTACGGATCTTTGTTGGTGTCCTTCTTCCTTGAGAGGGTTCCCTTAATGATATTTCAAGTTGAATGGAATTTACTGGCTCCCAGGGATCCAAGGATGCTGAGATGGTGTCGGCTCATGGCCCGGCACGTAGCAGGACTAATCATCAAATATGATGATACTTTCTTTGACTGGCTTCAACCAAAGATGTTGATGGTTGACGACTATGCTTATGCCGGGTTGGATTTTCGAGGAGATCTGGACTTAGTACTGCCAAAGGATGCTTAGTGGGGGGACCTTGGTAAGAAGTACACACATTTTTCTCTTTTTAAATGTTTTGTGAATTTTTATCATATTCAAATGTTTTTGTTTTATATGTTCGTCCAAATACTAATACGAAATTCATTTTTGATAACACATATGTTGGACCGTACTGACCTCCTGGTACTTCTCCCATTCAGCGGCGAGGAGAGGTAGTGGTAGCACCACAATATGCTGAGGATTATTAGGTGGTGGAACAAAATCTAGAGGGCCTGACCGCAGATATTCTAGACATGCCTCTGGAAGAGGTTCCATGACGTGATCAACGTCATACTATAGGAGTATCAGCATCCATGAGTCGACTACTCTATAGGGTTGCTTAGGCAGTTGTGTGTTACCGTGAACGTCATCCATGACATCACTATGTAGAAGCTATGAGCTTCAGATTTTGACATTTTGGTCTTCGGACAAACTTTTTGTAAAAAACTCTTTTGATCGTTATATATACAAACGGCTTCTACCATTTTATCATGTGTTGTGTGAACATTGATGTGATTGATTTATAAATGATTCAAATGTTTGTCCAATACATAATTAGCCAATGCATTTGTTAATGTATTTAGACATCTAGGAATATGTTGATATTCAATGTAATCGAAATAACGCTCCAAGAGGCGAATTCGCAAATACACCCGTAACAAAGTAGGACTTCAAATGGTATATACATTACTTAACTGTAGTACTACTAGCTGTGAATCAAGTTGCACAACCAAATGACGAATTATGAGTGAGATAGAATCAACCAATAATTCAATAATGGCGCTATACTCTGCAATGTTGTTGGTTGCACGGCCGAGACACACACCTCGTAAGGAGACAAGTTCGTTGGTAGGGGTGTAAATTTCCCACACAGCGGAAGCAAGGTTCTGAGTACTACGGCTAGTGCCATCAGTGAAACCAATATAGGGTAGTGAAGACTCCGACATATGGAAATCAAACACAACGTCACATAAGGGAAGAGACCAGATAACGACAAAAGCAAACTATAGTAACACACAAAAAGTATGATACATTAAAAATACAAGTACTTGTGCACAAATGATTTTATGCATAGTACTTATTCAAGTACAACCCATTCCTGGTTTCACTCAAAGGGATACCATCGTAATCTACCAACTCATAAGCTCCTTTTTCCAAAACTCGTTGAACGATATAAGGACCTCGCCACATGGGTTTGAATTTCCCAGCTCCTAACATATCTCGATCTTGTTCATAGAGAAGAACAAGATCACCTTCAGAAAAAATGCGAGGCTTGACATGCTTGTTGTATTGGGCCTTGACACGTTTTTTCTGAGCTTCTATGACTAGGGTGGCATCATGTCGAGTTTCATCTAATCGCATAAGATACAAAAGACATTCTTCCTTAGTAGAAGTGTTGGGTAGGAGTTCAACAGCTAGTTTTAAAGAGGGTATCTTGCATTCGATAGGGAGAATGGATTCCACACCATAGACTAACCGAAAATATGTAAACCGAGTAGCGGATTTGACAGATGTCCGGTACGCCCACAATGACGAAAACAAATTGTGTGCCAACTTGTTTTATGAATCCCTATCATTCGTCGGAGCATAGTTATGAGAACTTTGTTGATTGCTTCGACCTGGCCATTGGCTTGTGGATAATAGGGTGTTGAGTTATCATGACAAAGACCCAACTTTTCAGTAAGTTCAGACATCATAAAATTCCTAAATTGTCTACCGTGATCAGTGATGATCACTTGGGGAACACCAAAACGAGCTATGACGTGATTAAAAAGGAACAATGTTGCGGTCTTTCTAGTGTTGTCAAATGTTTGCATCGCCTCGGCCCATTTTGTAAAGTAATCAACGGCTACAATAATGTAACCATGCCCCCCGACCGAGTGAGGGTGACATGTCATGAAATCGATGCCTCATTTCTCAAAGGGACCAACTGAGACCACAGGGTGAAGAGGAGCGTGATGTGACCGGATCTTCTGATTATAGGTCTGGAAGGCATGGCATTTCTGAACAGCGATGATGTAGTCGTTAAACAAAGAAGGCCAAAAATACCCTGCGCGTAAGATCTTCTGAGCAGTAGAATACCCAGACATATGACCACCACATGCTCCAGAATGGCAGTCATTCAGAGCTGTCTCGGCTTCGTAGAACGTTAGACAACGTATAAAAATAGAGTCAATCCCCCGATGATAAAGAGTATCCCCAAGGATAATGTATTGACGAGCTTGGTATCGGATGTGACGTCGTTCAGTACTAGACAAAGTTGGACGGAAAGTCTGGGTTTGGAGATATATAATGATATCACCATACCAAAGATCATCAGTGCTAAAAAGAAAAAGAGATTCATTGGGTAATGAATCAGTTTCTACATTTTCGGTTGCAGAATGGGGAAAGTCGCATATCAAATCAGCAAAAAATAAGGACTTCTTGGACTTGGCGCGTTCGAATTCCAAGTCAAACTCTTAGAGTATGACAATCCATTTGGAGTATTTTCCCCCTAGCAATTGACGTGTCAGAATGTGTTGCATAGGGTTACAATCGGAAATCACTGTAGTCTTGCATGAGATGATATAGTGCCAGAAGAATTGGACAGCGTGAACGGAAGCCAAGGCTAGCTTCTCCACATGTTGATACTTGATTTCAGTCGGTTTGAGACTTCGACTCAAGTAGTAAATAACATGTTCGTCATGAGCATCATCCTCTTGGACGAGAACCATGCCAATGGTGTAATCTGAGGCAGCAAGGTAAAGGAAATAATCGCGACTATAATCAGGGGGAAAGAGAAGCGGAGTTCGCGTCAGGAATAAATTCAAAGTTTCAAAATCATTGTTGGCAATGGTATTCCAGATGAACTATGAATCATTTTTTAATAGCCGCGTAAATCCACGAGTTATCTCGGCATAATTTGGGATAAAACGACGAAGAAATTTTTCTTTCCCCTGCAAACTTTGCAACTGACAAAGTGTAGAAGGAGGAGGGAGATTAAGGATCCCCTCAACCTTTAAAGGATCCACCTGAATCCATTGACGTCAAACGATAAAACCTAGAAGACAACCGGATTCTATGCAAAAAATGCACTTATGAGGATTTAAACGTATACAATAGAACTGACAACGAATGAAAATGGCTCGGAGGTGGGTAGGGTGATCGACTCGGTGCATTGAATGAGTGGGTAAATCATCCAAATATGGTTGAACGATGTGCTTGATATGATGGAAAGCATAAGACATAGCGCGTTGGAAAGTTGCGCCCTCATTCTTAAGACCGAAAGGATGTTTTTGATAGGCAAAAGTACCCCAAGGACAAATAAAAGCAGTCTTATGTTGATCCTCAGGAAGAATGTTGATTTGATTATATCCAAAGAAACCATCCATGAGAGAGAAGATTTCACTTCCGGCGCAATCGTCAACAATCTGATCGACGAAGGGGGTAGGAAAGTTGTCTTTGGGACAAGCTTTGTTAATATCCCTATAATCAATGCATACACTAATGGTGCCTTGTTTCTTGTCAATCGGGACAATATTGGAAACCCAGTCTTTGAGAGCCAATGCATAAATAAAGACGGCTTTAAGAAGTTTCTCGAGTTCGAGCTTGATAGAAGTCTCTTTATGTGGGTGAACTAGATGAAGGCATTGCCGGACGGATTTAGCACCGGGGTATGTATTTATCTCATGTATGACAATCGCAGGGTCGATACCTGGCATTTCTTCGTAGCTCCAGGCGAAGATGTCACGAAATTCCTTGAAGAGGGATGTGTAGGTAACAATTTTTTCGGAAGAACACAAAGCTCCAATATGGACATTTTCAACAATCCCAGGTTTAATGGATATGTCAATGGGAATAGTGGGTGAAATATTGCTTAAGTTCCCTTCGTCAAACACATCGTGTGTAGTCTCGGGAATGGTCGAGATGACAACAACGGTCGATGGAGTCGAAATCCATTGGTAGTTCTCAAGAGTATGTTGCTCCAGAAAGAGGATGGAATGATGATGTCCATCGTCCCAAGGGGTGTCCTCCATGATAGACATGATCATCTCGTCAGTGGGAAAAATAAAATGAAACGAATCAGGAGACAACTCATCAAGAGAGGGGGTAGAAGGTGTTGTCGATTGAATGGCCTGGTAGGTGGTTTCAACTGGACTTAATGACATTGCGTTGCTGAAATGAAAATGATCTCCAGGGTCAGGGACTATCCAAGGGTCGTAAGACGTAGGAATTTCATGAGGCACGGTGGAGATCATGTTGATCGAAGTAATAGACGAGCGTGGAACATCGGGCGGTGGAATGGGGAAAGTACCCATTAACGAAGAGTCCTGTAGAAGGCTTGCAATGACGTTCTCATAACCTGGTGGGGTTTTAGCAATAAATGGTACGTTGCCAGTACGGGAATTGGAATTGAAGAAGGCTAGTTGGTCAACGGTGACAACCTTTCCTTGATGAGGGAAATGTACTACATGGAAAAGGGTCGACACAACGACGCGCATGGAATCGATCCAGCTACGGCCAAGAAGAAGATTATAATCAAGGGGAGTGTCAAAGACTTCCACTTCGACTTGGACCGTTTTACCTTCTAACGTGATGGGCAACGAAGGAAGGACACCGTAGGGATTAAAACTAGATATGTTGAAGGATTTAAGAGTGTTTTGGGATTCATTCAAAGGAGGAGAGCCAATGGCTTTCCAATAAGCAAGATACAGCACACATGTCGAGGCACCCTCATCGATAACGGTTCAACAAATGTTTTTTTCAGAGACAACCACTTGGATCTGGAACACAAGTTGAGGGGGTAACCTTGGAATGTGATCTTCCAAGTCAAAGACTATCAAACTTGTATCCATCGGATCGATTCCACCAATATCTTTCAACAGTGCCTTCCGTTGTGCTGGACAAGTCTGAAGGACTTTAAGGGCTGACATCGCAGAAGGTGCTCGGGCCAGATCTTCAACAATGCTGTAGTTCTGGGCCGCACGAGCATGAGGATTGAAAGCCGATTTCCAAACAACACCCTTTGGGGGTGGTCGCAGAACTGTGTTGAGGCTCGGTCATTCGAGATGAAGAGGACCGTTAGTAGGTGGATTTGTGGGATAGGATTGTACCAAAGAAGGAGGTAAATCATCAACCTTCTCCTTAGAGGGAGAATAATCTTTGGCTCGAGTAGTGAGTGCAAATTTGTTCTGCTTGGAATCACCAGTACACATCAAAACATATGATGTTGTAGAAGAGGAGGGTTGGTCGTGAATGACCAACTAAGCCTGTTGTTGAGACAGGAAGGGTTGGGACAAGACAGCTGGTGCAGGTGGTTTTGGATCTCCTTGAAGGAACTTAGTGACCTCAGCACATCGTGGAAAATCCTTCATGTAGTGATCATCACCACAGATAAGACAAGGGTAATGTGGTTTGCGCTTATCCCGATCGTCAACAGGGGTAGTTTTGGTTTGCTCTGCTTGAGAATTATTTTTTCCCTCCTTATTCTTACCTCTCCCCTTTTTAGATCTGTTTTTACCGGCAGGGGTAGATTGAACTGCATTTACCTCTGAAGTCTTGCCGGTGGGGGTGGTAGGAGACGAAGCATTTTGAACATTAGAAGAAACATATTTAGGGTTGATGCTTGACACAGAATGTGGTTGGGCTTGGGAAGAGCCAATCACACCGTCAGCTGCATGCAAGGCAGCTGGAGTACTTGAAGTGTTGGAAGGTTTGGATGAGGTAAGTTAGGTAGTAAATCGTAAAGGGTTCCAATTTGTGAATAAACGAGATCAAGATATTGAGCACGACTTATATCCTGCTCTTCCATGACTACGCCAGCCATGGCAATGTCCTTACTGATTTCGTTCACAAAAGATTTTGTAAGCTATTCTTCCAATAACTGATCGGGAAGCTCAAGTTTAATGAGACGTTGTCTCCTTCGCCACTCATGGATGTGATTAGATATATGAGTGCCTTTAGTCTGTTTGAAGGAAGCCAAAATCTCAATCCCTGTATCATAACGGATTGGTAACTAGTAATGCTTAAGGAAAGCCATAGATAAGGTGTTGAAATTAGAGAAGAAACCTCGTGGCAATTCATTATACCACTTCGCAGCAGAACCGGTAAGGGTTCGTTGAAAAATACGTAAACGAATAGAGTCATCCATAAACGAGTTGGATGAACACCATAGGTGAAAATTCATAACGTGATTGTTTGGGTCCTCTCCCACTTTGCCGTCGAATTTAGGAATGTCCGAAGGAAGCTTGGCTGGAATAATAGGCCATTGGGGAGAGTGACAAATATGATCATTTAAAATCCTTGACAAATATGGAAAATATAAAGTGGCAAGAAAGGGTAACTGTCTATTCACTTGCGGGTACTGGTGGCTTTGGGGAGGAAGCCCTGTCCGCAAACCAGTAGGACCATAAGAAGTTTGCAAATAATGTGAAGACCCAGGCATATTTGACGGTGGTTGGAGAGGATAGTAGCTCATAGGATTATACCCTGGAAGAGGGGCTTGAGTTTGAGCATTTTCCCCCCAAATGGGATTGAACAACCCTGGATATGGTTGACCCATGCTATGGGGTGTTACAGACACAGTTGGAAACTGCTGCCCCCCAGTCGATTGAGGAGGATTTTGTATCAACTGATTCCAATATTGGGCCAAGGATGGAGGTATGTTTTTCCCATAAGGTGGGGTTGGTCCTCCCATCGAAGGTGGTGTTCCAATTGGGGGTAATGTTCCAATTGGGATTTTCCCACTGAGAGGGGGTTGTGTAATTCCACCTTGCTGAAATTGTCCACCGACCGTAAACTGATAATTTGGAGTGAATGACAGAAGAGTGCCATGAGGATTAGGATTTCCAGTAGAGGACGAAGAAGGTCCTCCAAAAGGAAATTGAGGGAGTGTTGGGACAAAATTGGGAAGAAAATTCCCAGAAGAAGAAGGACCACTAGGAGAACCGGATGGAGTTTGCGCAGGAGTAGGAATGGAAGCATTCAACACACGGTATCCAGGTGGTAGTGTTGGGGAGATATTGGGTGTCTGCGGTGTGTTGATAGGAGCAAGACTAACCGCAGTAAACTTGGTTGGAACACTCGTAGTAGCTGCAAGATGGGCCATTTTGACAGGGACGATAAAGGGATAAGTGGTAGTCATCGGTACTGTCTCTGTATCAGAGATTTCAGAAATCACAGGTGGGTTGATCTCAGAAATCGCAGGTGAACCTGGACCAAAAAGGTCCCGTCGAAAAACGCCCATAGACAAAAAAGGATCTTGGTCCCCAGGTCCAGACAAAGATCTATAATACACAACAATTAAGTCTTCGGAAGAGTTTTCTCGCATAAAACGTCTCTCAGAATCGGGATGAAGTCGAAAGTCCTCGTGAGTATTGGTAATTCAAAAATTTTCTAGAGAGGCAGTTCGTTCCACTTGTGGTGTGGTGATGACTATGTCTTCACTTTGCCGAGGAGAGCCCTCAGGTGTACTTGTAGGCAAGGGTTGAGAACCTTCCAGATGCTTTGGAGATAAAACCTACATTCTACATGAATGACGTGGGGGAGCTATTGCAAACGAGTAACAAACTTCGCGAAGAAAATCCTATGGTCAACTTTGAGAAACAAACAACATGCGCTAGTAAACAAAATCTAGGAAGCAACACCAAGCAAACACGACCTTCTAATTTCGAAGCCACTAGTTGGTGATGAAATCCAACGTCGCAACAATGAGATGA
>SNQJ01S0067370.1:35495-64824 GCA_010110895.2 Picea sitchensis | reverse complement strand
CGGGATTTCCGAGTGAGATCCGACGGTTCTCGGTCTCTTTCCTATGCTTCTTGCGCATATAAGACTGCTATTCCTCCTGAACTTAATTTCCTTTGTCTTTTGTTTGCCTGTCACCTTCACTGTTGTACTTGCCATCAATGACAAGAATATGCTAACTGTTACACATTTCCAACATCATCAAGACAACTACCAAGAAGGTTTTCACTCAAACTTCAGCCTTTGGAGAAACGGAGGTAATCACAGGGACCAAGGAGGTACTCCCTCACTAGGATAACGTTTCAAGAATATTAGCATAGAAGAATTCCTGGAATATATCCCTCTTAGTGACCCCAATATGAGAAATCTCGATGATGAAGTTTTTATGAATATTCGAAGATCGTACCTACACATGGTGGAAATAATAACTCCAGTGTTCCCCTACATATAACTCCTGAAGTGGCTCATTAACCACGTGGGAACAATTTTTTTTTTTATTAATGACATCAATGGCGAGTGTGTCAGGGTTTTCCTTCCGGTAGAGGTGCAGAGTTACTACAAGATTAGAGACCCAGAGGAGTGGTTGAACACTGATTTTGTCGTGAATTTCTATGAGTGCCATGACAGTGGCCAGGTGATGGCTTCATGGTGGAGAGAAGATAAAAAATACACCAATCAGACCTCCGGCTGGTACCAGATGGCCAACTTATGGGAGTCATATATCTATCTAATGGCTCTCATTTGCTAATTGTATGGGGAGAAAGAATGTTCTAGGTTTTCAGAGGCATGGATGCCTCTAGCTTACATAGTGGCCATTTCCGGGAGACGTTTCAACTGGGGAGCCATCATTTCAAATAAGTCAAGCATCTGCATACAATAGGCTCAGACGCCAAAAGAAGGAGAGACTCCATCCTTCTGGATGGATTTATATTTACTGGACATCATGTGTGCCAGAAATGTCTTTGTCGGCATGAAATTGAGTTGGCATGCCTTAGAACTCTTGTTCCATGTTTACTTCAACATGTTATGGGAGAACATGTACAAAAAATCCTACTCACTCATCTGCAATGAATTCATCACGTGCATTCATTTTATTCTTTTCAAGAAAGAGTGTCTGAGGCTATTAGCTACGGCAAAAAAGGTGATATCAAAGGTCGGCCATTGGTATCTGGATGAACGTGATACCTAAATTAGGGTATTCAGGGCCACTGGAGAACCTCAGCTCCTACCAACACACATCCCCGAATGGCTTGTTGTGGTGGAAATCTTCTACCATACCATCCTGCAAGGTTACAATGTTACCCTAGTGAAAGATAAGAAGTGATTATTTATACCTTATGGATTCCATATGGGTTTCTACCTAGTAAAATACACCACTCAATATAAGGAGGAAGGATTGAGACAATTGGAGTTCTAATTCCGGACCGACTATTTCCTCAAGCATGACCCAAAGAGTAGAGTCTTGAAATATGCATCTCAAATGTTGTCCTCGTGGCCATATGCCCATGACAAGTTTAAAGATGAGGTCTTCACAAAAAATTCTCAGGATTGGGATGAAGTTTTTGCAAGGATGGTCGACCCTAAGATGACCAGGTTCAAAGCCATTAGTCTAGATGAACAGGAAAAAATCCTAGAAAAATCGGCTCAAGGGGCACTTAGGGCCAGATAAGAAATGGTAGCGGCCGAAGCAGCAGTTCCCCAAGTAGTGGCCGAAATAGAAGAGATTCCCTAGGTAGCCTTGGTGAGAAGAAGAGGTCTCCCCAAGGCTCAAGACATGTAGGAGAGGGGATTACTCATGTTATATCATGCATAGTGGATAATTGATTAGCTTCAAGATGACCCGGACAACCTAAATATGACAAGGCTCCCTATCAATGACCCGAATGAAATCCAGACGGGTCCAAGCATCCCTGAATTCATAAACCTTGATGAAATTACTGTTGATTAAGGTTGGTTGTCATTGATGTCAACCCTTGAACAAAGCCTCGTAGAAAAGAGGTTTGGGTTATGAAAACAAGTTTGTTTGATCTAAATATGACTCATTATTTGCTTGTCATGGTTGATAAGAAGTAAATGAAAAAGGATTATAATTACACTATTGCTTATTCACCCTCCCTCTCAGTAATCCAACAATTGGTATCAGAGCAAGTTCCTTCAGAAATCAGTTTAGCCACTGAAAGGTAGATCATGGAGAGTACCAACTTGTATAAAAATGGAATACCACGGTTTGATGGACAAAAGTATGTTTTTTGGAGCATAAGGATGAAGACATATGTACAGGCACAGGGATTTCAAGTTTGGCAATCAATTGTAGATGGATACACAACACCAATAGTTCCACCAACAAATGACAAAGAAATGAAACTTGGTGAGAATAATTCCAAAGCCAAAAAAGCACTTTTGAATGGTCTTAGTGATACGGTATTCACCAAAGTTGCACATTGTAAATACGCTAAAAAGATTTGGGACAAGCTTCAAAATATTTATGAAGGAGCTTCAAACTTATAGAGGTCAGTTCGAACAACTAAAAATAAAGGAAGATCATAATATTGCCGCCTACTTCTTACGAGTTGATGAAAAAGTGAATGCAATCATAGAATTGGGAGAAGAAATTGAATAATTTGTAATTGTTCAAAAGGTACTAAGATCTCTTCCTATGATATTTAACCCTAAGATATCAACACTAGAAGAAATATCGGATCTAAACTCAATAAGCATGGACAAACTGCATGGAATTCACAACATATGAAATGAGAACTGAACAAGAAAATCCATATGCAAAAGAATAAGCCTTCAAAGCATACAAAATATCAAAGAAAAAGAAAAAGGAACAAGAAGAATATAGCAGCAACAATGACGTCTTGGAAGATGATGAAGAGTTACTGGTAGTGTTCTCAAAAACTGCTTGGCTTGCTTCTTTCAATTTTTCCCCCATCTAGATAGACGAGTACCTCTTTTTAATTTAACAAGCTCGAGGAGGGTAACGCATGCTCGATATGACTCACCTTCGGTAAGTCCCTCTTCCTTTGTTTAGCGAACTGGAAGAAGTAAGGGTTTGGTCTTGTATGGGCCCTTCAATGTGTTGAAACCAGGTTTTAAATGTTTTACCTCTAAAACTAAAACTTTTCTCTTTTAGGATTCATCTTTTCATAAGGTATAATCCTCGCTATCAGTCCAAAAAGACCGGTACCGAAGTCCCGAAATGATTTCATTTCTTTGTTATAATAATAGACAAAAATATCAAGTGTTATTAAAGTCTAGACACACTTTTTGTAAAGTACTTTTAATCGCGATAAATTAAAACCCTAAAGGAGTTAATTAACCATCTTTTAACCTTTCGGGATTCGGGTTTACTCAGAACAATACGTTTTCAATACATTTTGAATTGCGAAATCCCGATTCCCAATTTTCCGAAAGAAGTGGAAGTTAGTCTTAATCCTGATTAATTAAAACTAATCAGATCGCGATTTCGGGATTCAGGGTTTAGTGGTGACATACCTCATGTAAGCACGATCCACTAAACCCTGAAACGTGAAGTCCCAACTCAATACCTAAGTTAAGTCCTAAAACTAATCCCATCGTGATTTCGGGATTCAGGGTTTAGTGGTGACATACCTCATGTAAGCACGATCCCTGAAACCCCGAAATGCGAAGTCCCGACTCAATACAAATGTTTAAATAGAACTAACTTTGTTTTAAAAATACATTTAATGGTAATTAAACTTCTTAGGTACTTTCTTTTTCGGTTTCCTTCAAACGAGATCTCTTGAATTTTGATTTTAGAATTGCAAAAATACGGCCACATTAATAACAGATAGATGGTGATTTCTATGACACAATTGCATATCTCGGAAATATTCTCTGCATTAGAGGTATTAAATTCTTGGCAGCTGTGTCAGTACTTTCACCATAAAATGAGCTAAAAGAAAATTAAAGGTCTGTGTTTTGAAACTTATTCTCGCCCTTTCTATCAGGAATAATTCGCATCCAGTCGAGCTTACACACCTCTCTTCCATGACAAGTTCTCATTTCAATACGAAAGACATGGCACCAAAGAAGGGATCCAAGAAAAATGAAGATATAGCTGAGTTTTCCAGCCCAGAGGGAGATGTCATATCTGACACCATGCCACATGTTATCGACTCGATCAAATCATGGAGACAAATCTATGAAAATATGGATTACGAGATAAAAAATTCCCTTAACGATTCTGATAATCACCTTCAAGACATAGCAGAATCATAACTTCACAAGATTGCAACATACCCATGGCTCATGGCATACAACGACATGATCAGTTGGGCTTTAGAGAAGGTTGATATTCCAACAAGAAGCATTTTAAATGACCAAGGGGTTATCATCGGCGCATTCAGACTTGAACATATCCAGGTGATGTACAAACTCTACCCAATCCTAAATTCATTTACAATGTCGAATTTATAGCTGAATTTTAGAGAAAGGAATGCACTGAGGAAGACCAAACTTACCCTGATTTAATCAAAGGCTGGTGGATATGTCCATCAAAATTTAGGGAAGATACCCATGGAATTTACGCCACAACTTCTTTGAACGAGTACATGGTTTATGTAGCCATGATGTTGTGCAGACTCTTCAGAAAAAAGAATCCCTGTCATTTCCCCGCAGAATGGGTGCACTTTTTAGAGGAAGCATCAGAAGGATTTAGTTTCAACTGGGACAAGATTTTATCTGATAACATAGCCAAAGGGGTTTCGGATTACAAAGTTGCAACATCTCGAGGTTAACCAGTGGCATTTTACATGTCGGCATATATCATGGATGCAATTTGTTTTATGAATCCATTTCCCCTGATGAAATGGAGTTGGAACATAACTTGCCTTGAACCCATTCACGAGTACCACTCTGAGCTGTGGGAAGAAAACGCAAAAAAACCGTTTTACAAAGTTTGTTATTTCATGGTAATACCAATGCATAAAATGTTTTTCGTTTGTGACCCTCCTCGCATCTCTAAAACAGTTTCAAAAAATCTCAAGCCAATAGCTGACTGGTTCATTGAAGAAAGTTTCTCCTAGATTAGGGTTTATGGGTGCTCAATTCCCCCTCATGCACTTCCAAAGTTCCTCCCGGATAGATTGGTGTGTAGGGAAGTGGAAAACCAAATAGTGAAAGGTGGTATCGGATCAGAGCTAAAGGCGACTCAAAAGAAGTCCTGGCCAATCTTCCCTGTGCACATCGGGAAATTTTCATTACAAAATTTAGGCCATTCCAAGGTGGAAGAGGAAGCACTTGATGAAGTAAAATTGTTAAATATTGAGTACAAAAGGCATGACCCTAATCAACTAGTGAAGAAACACTTAATACGATGCAATATGAAAGCATATGAACATGAGGAGTCCCCTTGGGATGACACGTTCAAGGGGACTAAAACTTATAAACAGGTGTTGGAATGAGTACAGACACTGTCGTCTAACCTGCAAACTAGCATTTGGACCTTTCAGAAACATTTATGGAGTGTTCTACCCCAAGTACTGCAAGGAGAAGAAATCATCCTCTCCCAGAAGCAAGAAATTGTCCCCCTAGGCTTCAAACAGGAAGCAAAGAAGAAGGTTAATCCCAAAAAATCCCACAGGATACCGAAAGGCCCCCTCCAATCAAAGAGACCTTATAGACAAAAAAGGCAGAGACCGAAGTAGAGAAAAGGTCCAGGAGACCACCCAAGTCCAGTAAGCCTAAGCCCCCTTCTTCACCTAGTATTGATGTCAATACGTATAAGGCAATATGAGGGAAAGGATCTATAGAGCTAGGAAGTCCTATAGCTTCTTTAACTCCCTTACAATCCACTTTTGGATTCCCACAGACAAGAGCTCTATTTGTTGACGACCTCACCTCTATTCCCATAGATGATATTCCTCCTTCTGATTATTTTTTCAGCAGAAAAAGGAAACCCATTGTGAAACAATACATGCATAAGAAGGAGGGGAATAGGGTTAAAAAGCATAAAGTCCTGATAGATGGACATAATTTAGAGGAGGAGGATTTCACTACAGAGATAGCAGGTTCCATGGGAGTCATGGAAACAACAAACTTTTTTACCGTGGGAAACATGAGAACAAGGATAAAGAAGAGTGATAGCATGATAGCTCAATTACAAGATCAGTTCAAGAATGCTGAGGAGAAACTCAGAGAAGAGGTGAGTAAAATCTTGGAGCAAACTAGGGTTGCCAAAAGGCTAGAAATTCAATCACTCAAAACAAGCCTTGATGAAATGAACCAGAAGATACAAGCAAGTCAGGTATAGGTTGCTCAGCAAAAGGATCATGCAGAACATTTACAGGCTAGGTTAAATTCGATGGAAGGTCAGGTCATAGATCAAAAATCTTTCCAGGCGCAATCACTGGAAGTACATTCAAAAATAGAAGTGGAACAACAAAAATTGATTTCCAAGATAGAGATTATTTAGAGTTACTTCCAAGAAGCAGATAATGCCTTCGATAATATTATCCTGAAGGAAAAAGAATCCAAAGCAACAAGGGTTACTCTCCAAAAGGTAATCATATATTCAGAAAATGAAGAGACATCCAAAGCTACGGAAATATCAGCCTTAGAGCAGATCGGAGGCGACATCATGCTCAAGCTATGGGAAACCAGCATAACTGAAAACAAAAGAATAGTCAAGGAAATCAGAGATGATTGCAAAGAATTTTTTGATCTTTTATACAAAGGAACGTTGAACATTGGAAAAGGCAATTGTACAAGACTCCTGGGACAGATAAATATCGTAAGACATCAATTAAATTTTAGATAAAATTTGAGTGAAATTCAAACAGAAATTCCACGGCTAAGAGAAATGGATGTCACCCTAATAGATAGGTTGTTAGTTGAGCCCAACTTAAAATTGGAGTCGATAAATTTTACAGATAAAGGAGTTGAAGACAGTCTTTCTAAGATACAGAGAAAGATTTATCTGCATGAAGCAAAAGACCTTCCAGAACCCCCCAAACATTTTACACAGTTCCTGGAGAGATGCATTGAATTTATTGGATCAAAATAAGGAGAGCCATCAACAAAATAAAAGTATCATTTGGAAGATCTTTACTTCCAAGAAAACAAAAAAATGGAGAAGATCATGCAAACGGTTTTTGATATATTTTTAACAAATAGTTAGTCACTAGGAATTAGGAAATCACTAGCCATCTTAAGATTGGTAATTTTGTATAAATAGAATTTTTCAAGACTAAGAGAGTGTTGGAGAATAACCCTAACTTACATTAGTTTATACCTAGCTTAGATTCCTATATCTTGGTTAATACATTCATTTACACTTTATTTCACCTAATTTGGCCAAATAGAGAGGAATGGCGCCTCATCCCTAGATTTTAGGGAAAACTGCTAATTTTAGATCAAGACTCAACTCCTGGTTCTTGATTTTCTCGATTTATTCTTGATTTTCTTGATTTATTCATGATTTATTCCAAATCCCCCATGCAAAAACTTATCTATTATTGGGGAATGTGTACCTCCTCTTTGAGTGAGAGATTTATTCCTTAATTAATGATTTTTGTCATTACTATTATTAGTAACTACTATTATTGATTCACCCTCCCTCTGAGTAATCCAACAACTGGTATCAGAGCAATTTCCTTCATAAATTAGTTTAGCCACTGAAAGGTAGATCATGGAGAGCACCAACTTGTATAAAAATGGAATACCAAGGTTTGATGGACAAAAGTATGTTTTTTGGAGCATAAAGATGAAGACATATGTACAGGCATAGGGATTTCAAGTTTGGCAATCAATTGTAGATGGATACACAACACCAATAGTTCCACCAACAAATGACAAAGCAATGAAACTTGGTGAGAATAATTCCAAAGCCAAAAATGCACTTTTGAATGGTCTCAGTGATACGGTATTCACCAAAGTTGCACATTTTAAATACGCTAAAGATATTTGGGACAAGCTTCAAAATATTTATGAAGGAGATAAAAAAGTCAAAGAAGCAAAGCTTCAAACTTATAGAGGTCAGTTCGAACAACTAAAAATAAAGGAAGATCATAATATTGCCGCCTACTTCTTACGAGTCGATGAAATAGTGAATGCAATCATAGAATTGGGAGAAGAAATTGAAGATTTTTTAATTGTTCAAAAGGTACTAAGATCTCTTCCTATGAGATTTAACCCTAAGATATCAACACTAGAAGAAATATCGGATCTAAACTCAATAAGCATGGACGAACTGCATGGAATTCACAACATATGAAATGAGAACTGAACAAGCAAATCCATATGTAAAAGAAGAAGCCTTCAAAGAATCCAAAATATCAAAGAAAAAGAAAAAGGAACAAGAAGAATATAGCAGCAACAATGACGTCTCGGAAGATGATGAAGAAGTGGCCAACTTCGTCAAAAGATTGAACAAGAGAACCAATGGTAGGTATAGAGGTAAGTTTCCTTTAATTTGTTTTAATGGTGATGGTATTGGTCATTTTTATAACAAATGTCCTCATAAGAAAAAGATAAATGATGAAGGTTACTCAAAAGGAAAACAAACACATAAAGGCAAAAGAACTACAAAGAAAGTGTTGTAGGTGAATCCCCCTGCAGACAAGTGGATTCCCTCTTGGTCTCTAGACTACTAAGTCCAAGATAGAAAAGTGATTAACATGGACACTGACTTCCTTTTAGACCTAATCAAGCTAATAAATGAAAGAGAAGGAGAAATATATGTACCTTATTAGCGACGTTTGTCCTTGCAAAGTACTGGTTGAGCTTTGATCCTGAGCTCCCTGATAGGTCCTGTAAAACAAACAAAGGTACAAAAGAATTCCTACTCTACTAAGATTAGCTCAAACATAAGTCCATCTACTGTAGACAAACTCAAGTGGAACAAGCATAAGTTTGAAAGAAACAGGCCAAGCATTGATTATTAATGAGAACAAGTAAAAGTACTTACAATCCTTTGAATGAAGGTGCAACATCTTCTTCCAGTTCTCCTTTTCCAGCCCCTTTTCTCAAGTAATATCCATTGATTGCTTTGATGACATCTCACTCATGAGATCATAAGTTTGATATAATTCTCAATCTCCATTGTACCTTTGACCATGAGAATGCCTCCTTATATAACCTTGGAGAGGTCCAACCACTTGAGAGAAAGTTGAGGATTCCTCTCCTTCAGTTGAGGATCTTCCCTAAGATCGTGCCTTGACCATCTATTCAAATCCAACTACCTTCAGGAATTGAGGGATTCTTCCCTTATTTGTCTCAACAAACCCAAAACTTTCTCAGAAAAGGGTAGCACTCCCCCAAAAGGGTGCACAGGGCACTCAAACACTCCCCCAAAGAGGTTGAGGGAGCGCCAACACTCCTTGACAGTGGGTAGGGGAGTGCTCCTGTCCAAAATTCATTTTTAGTGGTTCTTTCAATGGAAAAAGGTTTGTACTTCCTGTCAACTATTTTCTCTTCTTCCAAACTAGTCTTTGAGGTGTCTTAGTGTCCTTACGATGTTGTTAAGGAGATGACATAGGCAATGTGATGTTTGCGACACTAGAGACACTTGCAACCAACATGCGACACTTGCAATATTTATAATGGCGACCTTTAGCCATCATTGCAATGAGTAATTTTGATGTGTAACAGATTTCCCCCCAATGTGCGAAGTCAGAAGACGATGATGACTAAAGTACTTTGTAGGCCTTTTAGAGCAAGGGTATGGACACAGAGAGGCTGGAAAAAGATGCACACAACCATCAAACAAATATTATAACATGCTTCAAACCCAAGGCATGCATACTTATTGTTGAGAGATAAAGACTTTGTAGGTATGGCCGCCATAAAATACACTACGGATCCATAATTATATTGATAAAAGGTATAGCCATTGAAGATACAATGTGGATCTATACTCCCATGACCTGAATTGATCCTAGCCACGAATAATACATAGTGGATCTACGAAATGACAAGACATAGCCATGACCAATACAAAGTGGATCTATGTAACATTATATGTGTCATAGTTCAAAAGAACTCCTTTGCAACCTGGGCAAAGTATACATAAGAGTGAAAAACTCAACCCAGGGTATTCTTACCGATCCCGATGTAGTACGAAACTAACCATGTGAATAGATGTCATAATGTCGAACATGACAGAAACCACTTGATTACCAGTCAATGATGTAAACTGTTAACAAGCGTGAGGGAGATCATCATTGATGTCAATGATTCCCAAGGTACTCTAGTACATTCCGACGAATGTGAATGAATTAGATGAAGTTGAACATCCGTGGAAGCATCCAATCAGGGGTCAATGGTGTAAACCCATTGTCGGATGTGAGGAGGCATGCCATTGAGGCATGCAGGTCCCAAAGTACTAACTGGTTTCTAAGTCTAGTTCCTGGATAATGTGTCGAAATCGGCAGGAATAGACTCGTTGAAGGAGGGCCTTGATGTATCCCCCATCAACGACACAAAACTGACATAGAGATTTAATTGGAAGATCAAATGAACATGGACTGACATAGGTATTGAAACAGGATATTTGTGATGGCTGACTCTTGAGGAAGATACTTCCCTTGAACATTGAGGCACAACAACAAAAACTTGACATGGAACAAAACTTGATGATGCAGTGGATGTTGTGACTTTCGTCAGGTGACCCAAAGGAGGAAACGAAACTCATAGGATTAGCTCAGTGCATATGTTCAGCGGATCCAAATGCATGTAAAGACAAAGTGTTGTGTTCAAGGGAGATCGTAAGAGTTACTGGTAGTGTTCTCAAAAACTGCTTGGCTTGCTTCTTTCAATTTTTCCCCCCATCTAGATAGACGAGTACCTCTTTTTAATTTAACAAGCTCGAGGAGGGTAACACATGCTCGATATGACTCACCTTCGGTAAGTGTCTCTTCCTTTGTTTAGCGAACTGGAAGAAGTAAGGGTTCAGTCTTGTATGGGCCCTTCAATGTGTTGAAACCAGTTTTTAAATGTTTTACCTCTAAAACTAAAAAATTTCTCTTTCAGGATTCGACTTTTCATACGGTATAATCCTCGCTATCAGTCCAAAAAGACCATTACCGAAGTCCCGAAATGATATCATTTCTTTGTTATAATAAAAGATAGAAAGTTCAAGTGTTATTAAAGTCTAGACAAACGTTCTGTAAAGTACTTTTAATCGCGATAAATTAAAACCCTAAAGGAGTTAATTAACCATCTTTTAACCTTTCGGGATTCAGGTTTACTCAGAACAATACGTTTTCAATACATTTTGAATTGTGAAATCCTGATTCCCAATTTTCCGAAAGAAGTGGAAGTGAGTCTTAATCCTAATTAATTAAAACTAATCACATCACGATTTCGGCATGCGGGGTTTAGTGGTGACATAACTCATGTAAGCGCGATCCCCGAAACCCTGCAACGCGAAGTCCCGACTCAATACCTAAGTTAAGGCCTAAAAATAATCCCATCGCGATTTTGGTATTCGGGGTTTAGTGGTGACATACCTCATGTAAGCGCGATCCCCGAAACACCGAAATGCGATGTCCCGACTCAATACCAATGTTTAAAGAGAACTAACTTTGTTTTAAAAATACATTTAATGGTAATTAAACTTCTTAGGTACTTTCTTTTTCGGTTTCCGTCAAATGAGATCTTTTGAATTTTTATTTTAGAATTGCAAAAATACGGCCACATTAATAACAGATAGATGGTGATTTATATGACACAAATGTGTATCTCAGAAATATTCTCTGCATTAAAGGTATTAAATTCTTGGTAGATGCGTCAGTACTTTCACCATAAAATGAGATAAAAGAAAATTAAAGGTCTTTGTTTTGAAACTTATTCTCTCTCTTTCTATCAGGAGTAATTCGCATCCAGCTGAGCTTACACACCTCTATTTCGTGACAAGTTCTTGTTTCAATACGAAAGACATGGCACCAAAGAAGGGATCCAAGAAAAGTGAAGATATAACTGAGTTTTCCAACCTACAGGGAGATGTCATATATGACACCACACCACATGTTATCGACTCGATCAAATCATGGAGACAAATCTATGAAAATCTGGATTACGAGATAAAAAATTCCCTTAACAATTCTGATAATCACCTTCGGGACATAGCAGAATCAGAACTTCACAAGATTGCAACATGCCCATGGCTCATGGAATACAACGACATGATCAGTTGGGCTTTAGAGAAGGTTGATATTCCAACAAGAATCATTTTAAATTACCAAGGGGTTATCATCGGCGCATTCAGACCTGAACATATCCAGGTTATGTACAAACTCTACCCAATCCTAAATTCATTTACAATGCTGAATTTATAGCTGAATTTCAGAGAAACGAATGCACTGAGGAAGACCAAACTTACCCTGATTTAATCAAAGGTTGGTGGATATGTCCATCAAAATTTAGGGCAGATACCCACAGATTTTACGCCACAGCTTCTTTGAACGAGTACATGGTTTATGTAGCCATGATGTTGTGCAGACTCTTTGGAAAAAAGAATCCATGTCATTTCCCCGCAGAATGGGTGCCCTTTTTAGAGGAAGCATCAGAAGGATTTAGTTTCAACTGGGACAATATTTTATCCAATAACATAGCCAAAGGGGTTTCAGATTACGAAGCTGCAACATCCCGAGGTCAACCAGTGGCATTTTACATGTCAGCATATATCATGGATGCAATTTATTTTATGAATCCATTTCCCCTGATGAAATGGAGTTGGAACATAACCTGCCTTGAACCCATTCACGAGTACCACTCTGAGCTGTGGGAACAAAACGCAAAAAAATCGTTTTATGAAATTTGTCATTTCGTGGTAATACCAATGCATAAAATGTTTTTCGTCTGTGACCCTCCTCGCATCTCTGAAACGGTTTCAAAAAATATCAAGCCAACAGCAGACTGGTTCATTGAAGAAAGTTTCACCTACATTAGGATTTATGGGTGCTCAACTCCCCCTCATGCACTTCCAAAGTTCCTCCCAGATAGATTGGTGTGTAGGGAAGTGGCAAACCAAATAGTGAAAGGCGATATTGGAATAGAGCTAAAGGCGGCTCAAAAGAAGTCCTGGCCAATATTCCCTGTGAACATTAGGAAATTTTCATTACAAAATTTAGGCCATTCCAAGGTGGAAGCAGAAGCGCTTGAAGAAGTAAAATTGTTAAATATTGAGTACAAAAGGCATGACCCTTATCAATTAGTGAAAAAACACTTAATACGCTACATTATGAGAGCATATGAACATGAGGAGTCCGCTTGGGATGACATGTTCAAGGGGACTAAAACTTATAAAGAGGTTTTGGAACGAGTACAAACAATGTCGTCTAACCTACAAACTAGCATTCAGACCTTTCAGAAACATAGATGGAGTGGTCTACCCCAAGTACTGCAAGGAGAAGAAATCATCCTCTCCCAGGAGCAAGAAATTGTCCCCCCAGGCTTCAAACAGGAAGCAAAAAAGAAGGTTAATCCCAAGAAAATCCCACAATATACCAAAAGGCCCCCTCCAATCAAAGAGACCTTATAGACAAAAAAGGCAGAGACCGAAGTAGAGAAAAGGTCCAGGAGACCACCTAAGTCCAGTAAGCTTAAGCCCCCTTCATCACCTAGTATTGATGTCAATGTGTATAAGGCAATATGAGGGAAAGGATCTATAGATCTAGGAAGTCCTATAGCTTCCTTAACCCCCTTACAGTCCACTTTTGGATTCCCAAAGACAAGAGATCTATTTGTTGACGACCTCACCTCTATCCCCATAGATGAGATTCCTCCTTCTAATTATTTTTTCAGCAGAAAAAGGAAATCCATTCTGAAACAATACATGCATAAGAAGGAGGGGAATAGGGTTAAAAATCATAAAGTCCTGATAAATGGACATAATTTAGAGGAGGAGGATTTCACTACAAGGATAACAGGTTCCATGGGAGCCATGGCAACAACAAACTTTTTTACCATGGGAAACATGAGAACAAGGATAAAGAAGAGTGATAACATGATAGCTCAATTACAAGATCAGTTAAAGAATGCTGAGGAGAAAATCAGAGAAGAGGTCAGTAAAATCTTGGAGCAAACTAGGGTTGCCGAAAGGCTAGAAATTCAATCACTCAAAACAACCCTGGACGAAATGAACCGGAAGATACAAGCAAGTCAGGTACAGGTTGCTCAGCAAAAGGATCATGCAGAACATTTACAGGCTAGGTTAAATTCGATGGAAGGTCAGGTCATAGATCAAAAATCTTTCCAAGCGCAGTCATTGGAAGTACATTCAAAAATAGAAGTGGAACAACAGAAATTGATTTCCAAGATAGAGATTATTCAGAGTTACTTCCAAGAAGCAGACAATGCCTTCGATAATATTATCCTGAAGGAAAAAGAAGCCAAAGAAGTAAGGGTTACTCTCCAAAAGGTAATCATATATTCAGAAAATGAAGAGACATCCAAAGCTACAAAAATATCAGCCTTAGAGCAGATCAGAGGCGACATCATTCTCAAGCTATGGGAAACCAGCATAACTGAAAACAAAAGAATAGTCAAGGAAATCAGAGATGATTGCAAAGAATTTTTTGATCTTTTAGACAAAGGAACGTTGAACATTGGAAAATGCAATTATACAGGACTCCTGGGATAGATAAATATCGTAAGACATCAATTAAATTTTATATAAAATTTGAGTGAAATTCAAACAGAAATTTCACGGCTAAGAGAAATGGATGTCACCCTAATAGACAGGTTGTTAGTTGAGCCCAACTTAAAATTGCAGTCGATAAATTTTGCAGATAAAGGAGTTGAAGACAGTCTTTCTAAGATACAGAGAAAGATTTATCTGCATGAAGCAAAAGACCTTCCAGAACCCCCCAAAAATTTTACACAGTTCCTGGAGAGATGCATTGAATGTATTGGATCAAAATAAGGAGAGCCATCAACAAAATAAAAGTATCATTTGGAAGATATTTACTTCCAAGGAAACATAAAAATGAAGAAGATCATGCAAACGGTTTCTGATATAATTTTAACAAATAGCTAGTCACTAGGAATTAGGAAATCACCAACCGTCTTAAGATTGGTAATTTTGTATAAATAGAATTTTTCAAGACTAAGAGAGTGTTGGAGAATAACCCTAACTTACATTAGTTTATACCTAGCTTAGATTCATAGATCTTGGTTAATACATTCATTTACACTTTATTTCACCTAATTTGGCCACATAGAGAGGAATGGCGCCTCATCCCTAGATTTTAGGCAAAACTGCTAATTTTAGATCAAGACTCAACTCCCGGTTCTTGATTTTCTCGATTTATTCTTGATTTTCTTGATTTATTCATGATTTATTCCAAATCCCCCATGAAAAAACTCATCTATTATTGGGGAATGTGTACCTCTTCTTTGAGTGAGAGATGTATTCCTTAATTAATGATTTTTGTCGTTACTATTATTAGTAACTACTATTTCGGGTCAGTTAAGTGAGTTGGAACTGCTTCTCTTGTCAATTAAGTGAGATTAAGTGAGATAATGTGTATAACTTGAATATTTTTGACATTAATGAGTGTGTTACATGTATCTTTAGTGGTCTAAGTCAAACTATGTGGTCTCCCTTAGCTTATGACACCTATTTTAGCTATTTCTAGCTTTTTTGACTAGAATTTCTATGTTGGAAATTCTATATATTCACCTCCTCTCTTCTTTTTGAGGATGGTTTCTCATGTATATTCATTTTGATTAATATAATTCTCTGATTTATGGAGCAAAAAATTTCTCTCATCTCTTGAATATCAACAAATTGTTTGTGTTCAATTTAACCAAAATTCTAGATCTATTAGGGTTTCTGCAGGAATTCTACATGGTATCAGAGCTAGATTGAATCTAGTGGATTGTACATGGTTTTATTTGAAATTATATATCATCAAGAGGTGCAGAAAGAATAAATGTATCATCTCTCTCATCCCACAAAACTCATTCTAAATCCTTTCAATTACTTTGAATGGAAGACAGAGATCTCTCTGCTCCTCCGAAGCAAAGGGCTTTACTGGGTAACAATGGGAACGAAGAAAGAACCGACTGCTGTAGTGGAGAAGACAAATTATTTCAATAAATTAGATGAAGCAATTGGGATGATATTCCAATAATTTTCCATAGATATCCTCTTTCATGTCAGTAGAGCCACTACTCCCGATGTGGTCTAGACCACATTGGAAGGACTATTCGGCAAGCAGGATGCAATGAGAGTGCATCAACTGGAGAATGAACTCAAATCCCTAATTCCAATTCATTTCAGAAACCTACAAGAATTATTCACCAAGTTCAAATCCCTCCTCATTGAATGTAATGCATGTGGATTCATGAAAGAGGAAGAGCAACTCATCCTTTCAATTCTCTCGAAATTAGGCCCTGAATATTTCGTATTTGTGTCATCTTTTCAAGCATCTAAATTGACTCAGGAAAAATGGAAAATGCCTCCATTGAATGATTTCATTGCCAAATTGACTTAGGAGCAAGCTAATTTAGTCCAAATGGGTGCCAGCAAGTGTTCCAAGAACCAAACACTTGCAGCTAGTAATGCTCCAAAGAGCAGTGGAAAAGATAAGAAAAAAGGAATGGGTAAATTTCCTAAATCGAAGAAGGAGAGATCTGCACAATCATCAGATAACTCTTCTGAGCCTAAGGGTGAGAAGAAGAAGGAAATAACACTTTTCATCTACTATTCCAAAGGTTTTAATCCCAAATAAAATTGCATGAGGAATACTATCGATGAGATGGCTAAGCAATTGCAGCAACACAATCTCATGGTGCCTGAAAATGCAAAGAAGAAAGATGATAACAGAACGGGAGGGAGAGAATGACATGGTCATGATTTAATGGCTGTCACATCCACTCCATAATCTTGGATCCTTGATTCATTTTCATTGAACCATATGTCTGCATCAATAGATGAATTTTCCTCCATCGAAGAAAGCACCAGATCCCCAATTTACTTGGGAGATGCCACACCCGCAAAGGTGTGCGGAGAAGGAATTGTTGATCTTGAAGGGGGATGCTTCAAAAATGTTCTTCATGTTCCCTCACTGTCCAAAAATCTTCTCTCTATATATCAGATCACTCATTCCAGCTCTATAAGGAAGGTGGAGTTCACTCTAGACTCCGCAGTGATTATCGACATTTCCACAGGCTCACAGCTTGCACATGAAATTGCAGATCATGGTTCTCGTTTGTATTTATTCTCCCACTTTGTTCCTAAATCTATTAGCACTGTATTTATTTCACAATATAATGATATCAAAAGGTTATGGAATGAAATATTTGGCCATATAAACTATAAATACTTGCATCAACTCAGCAAGGAAAACATGGTAGAAGGATTGCCAGCTATTAAATTCAAAAGCAGTGTATGTCAAGGATGCATTCTTGGCAAGCATCCAGAGAAAAAGTTTGACAAAGGGAAGGAACAGAGAGTTTTTTCATCTCTTGGGCTGATTCACAGTGAAATAATGGGACCATTCCTACAACCTTCAATCAGTAAGGGTCGATATGTACTCACCTTCATAGATGATTTCTCTCGCTTTACTTGGGTATTTTTTTTGAAATTAAAATTGGAAGTATTTGAATGCCTTATAGAATTTAAAGAACTTGTTGAGAATGAGTCTGGGTGTAAGATTAAGATACTCCATATTGATAATGGGGGGTATTATGTCAACAAATAAGTGCAACAACGTTTTATTGATGTAGGTATACAACTACAACACACAGTGCCATATACACCACAACAGAACGGTGTTGCAGAGAGGGAAAACTGGTCCTTAAAAGAGATGGTCAATTGTATGCTACAGTCGAAATCATTAGCTCCCAAGCTATGGGATGAAGATATTAATTGTGCAGCATACATTCAGAACTAATTTCCTCACAAATCACTCAAATGAACCACTCCTTTTGAATGTTGGACTGCTAAGAAACCGAAAGTGTCGCACTTTTGTATTTTTGGTTCACGAGCATGGGCTCACATTTCGACAGATAAGAGGAAGGATTTGGAGCCTCAATGTGTTGAATGAATATTTTTTGGATATCCTGAAGGTTTAAAAGGATATATATTGCTTGACTCTCACACTAAAAAGTTCATTCTAGCTCAAAGTGTGAAGTTTGAAGAAGCATCACTGCATGATTTTTCAGAAGACCCTACCGAGGAACCGCTTGTTGTCACTGATGAGGAGGACTCAAAAAAATATTCGAGCACTTCAGAGTAGACATCAGAGAAGCCTTTTGGGTCTGATATAGAGGATGAGGAGTAGGTCATGGCTTCTCCAACTCAGTTTCCAACTTGGGCAGAGAAAACCCTGCAAGATGCGGGTGAACTAGTCGGTGATCCTGCGGATACAAGAAGAACTAGATCATAGTTTTTTGGGGATCCTCAAGCCCTGGCTGCTACAAAACCTTTTCTGCCCATACATTTCTATATGTCACTTGGTTCAAATCCAAATTCACACTCTAAGGCTGCTGGAAACCTACTCTGGGAGGTTGCCATGGATGAAGCGTACTCTGCTCTTATGGACAACAACACATTGCACTTGGTTCCACTTCCGAAAGGAAGAAAGCTTGTTCGATGCCGATGGATATATCGAACAAATATTGTTGCAGATGGTGAGATCAGAAAGTACAAATCTTGAATTGTCATAAAAGGATACTCACAGGTACATGGCATAGACTACACAGAGACATTTGCACCTATTGCAAAAATGGACTCCATTCGACTAGTTTTGGCCATTGTGACTTCTCACAGATGAGAAGTTCATCACATGCATTACATCCATGAGATGATACATGATAGATTCATTTCAATACAATACTACCCCATAGAGAAATATGTTGTAGACATCTTCACCAAGTCATTCACTGAAAAGAAATTTTCAGAACTGAGAGCTATGCTTGGAGTGGTGGAGACAACTCAGTAGGTCACTTTTGGCCACTCAACATTTTTTTTCCTCTTTTGGGTGGGTGGGGGGGGAGGGTTCCCATGAGTTTTTCCCTCTTTCCTCTTTTCATGAGGAGTTATTTTATTTAATGAGTACCTAAAATGGCCAAGTTGTCGAGACTCAATTGTTTTTGTCATTACAGTTAGTCTTAAGGGGGGGTGTTGGAGAATAACCCTAACTTACATTAGTTTATACCTAGATTAGACTTATAGATCTTGGTTAATACATTCATTTACACTTTATTTCACCTAATTTGGCCACATAGAGAAGAAGGGTGACTCATCCCTAGATTTTAGGGAAAACTGCTAATTTTAGATCAAGACTCAACTCCCAGTTCTTGATTTTCTCGATTTATTCTTGATTTCCTTGATTTATTCATGATTTATTCCAAATCCCCCATGAAAAAACTCATATATTATTGGGGAATGCACACCTCCTCTTTGAGTTATATATTTATTCCTTAATTAATGATTTTTTATGTTACTATTATTAGTAACTACTATTTCGGGTCAGTTAAGTGAGTTGGAACTGCTTCTCTTCTCATATAAGTGAGTTGGAACTTCTTCTCTTGTCAGTTAAGTGAGATTAAGTGAGATAATGTGCATCACTTGACTCTTGTGGAAATTAATGAGTTTGTTACATGTATCTTTAGTGGTCTAATTCGAACTATGTGGTCTCCCTTAGCTTATGACACCTATTTTAGCTATTTCTAGCTTTTTTTTACTAGAATTTCTACATTGGAAATTCTATATATTCACCTCCTCTCTTCTTTTTGAGGATGGTTGCTCATGTATATTCATTTTTATTAATATAATTCTCTGATTTATGGAGCAAAAAATTTCTCTCATCTCTTGAATATCAACAAATTGTTTGTGTTCAATTTAACTAGAATTCTAGATCTATTGGGGTTTCTACAGGAATTCTATAGAGAGGGATTTTTTCTGGAGGGGATTGTAAAGAGAAAATTTCATTTTGCCAGAATTAATACAATATAGATTGAAGATTCCAGATCTTGTCAAGCCTAAGTTATGTGTTTCTCTATCATTTCATCTTTTATTTCATACCTTCGTTAAATGCTTTCATGATGTAACTTCTATTGTGGTGATTAAACATTCATATTATCTAATCATTTGGAGTTTTTCCTTTGTATCAGTTGTCAGTGGATATAATACCTATGAATGCTTTAGAACTCTAAAATTATATACTTCTTCGAATTTATCGTCCTTCTTTCTTCTATTAGTATAAAATGAGATTCCTCTTAAATTGATGCCTCATTTTTGTTATACAACTACATGTTTCCTTTTCTTTCTTCATTCCATGCACTGTCTCTTTTAAATTTGACTCAGATACTAGAAAAGGCCTTCATTTCTATTATATTACTGATCCATAATTTGGAAGTTTTGTTCTTATTAATTCAAACCAGAAATCTGTGACCCTTGAAAAAAAAAATTGACTTAAAAAAAAGGAAACCCTTTTCTTTCATGATTGTTCCAGTTACCAGACAGCCTAATATAGAACCTGGTCTATCAGATCAAACGAGCATTGCGTTAAAACTATTCAATAACATCTTACAAACAAAAAATACACAGGTAGAACTTGAACTTTAATGGTCTACAATTGAAAGGGATATTAGCATCCAAGAACAATGGGAAGCTAGATAGAGACAGTTAAGGAACCAACTGTGATCTCGCTTTCCATTAAACTAGTCTTTTTACCCATTAATTATCTCTACCATTTCAGATGCCTTGAAGGTATGCTTTAGATCCTTAAAGTATAAACTCATGAACAACACAATGTATGATTGTATAACGAGTCCAGAGAAGGTAAACTCAGTGGTTTTTCATATTTAGAGAGTCTGAAAACAACTTAAAGATGACTCCAATGTTGTCATTTTTCGTAATGTTAGTCTTGTGAGGCCAAAAAAGAGATAAATTATCACTCAAAAGATGCCCTTTCAAACCTTTTAACGAGCGGGAAAGGAAGCAAGATCACTCGACAATATTTTCATGTTTAGAGAGTCTAAAAAGATTTTAAAGACGACTCTAGGGGGTTCGTTTTTCGTATATCCATGTGGGTCCGAAAAAGAGATAAAATTTTACCCATTTGCATTATCATGTATTTACGAGCACAAGAAAGAACAAAGACTAAGCTCAGTATGGCCCCAGCTTGAAAGATAGTGATTTAAATCCATAATGATTATCAAAGGCTAGAGACATGCCCTCCAAGCTTCAATTCATTCACCGACTTTGAGGTTGTCACCAATTTCTCTACTAGATGGAGAAAAAGTATAAGGGTGGATGAAAAGAAGGTTCAAGAGAGGTAACTGTTTCATTTTTTAACAAGCTTGACACAGGAAAATAACTATGCTCACGGCTCCAGGTTCAATCCCCAGATTTTTGTTTCATTTTTTAACGAGCTTGCTACAGAGAGGAAGACTATGCTCAAAGCTTTTGTTTCATTTTTTAACGAGCTTGCCACAGAGAAGAAAAAACTATGCTCGTGACCTCTGTTTCATTTTTTAATGAGCTTTCTATAGAGAAGAGAAATTATGCTCGTGTATCTTCTTGATCATGGCTTCCAAGAGAATAACGCACTGGAAGGACACCATGTCAAGGGACAAAACTCGGTCATGGCTTCCAAGAGATCTTCACTGGATGGTAGAAAATCAATCTAGAAGGAACACATGTCAAGGGTCACGACAGGGGTAAGGATATTAGGCTCCAATATCCCTACTGAAGAGATCACCATGTCAACGACTGGATCCAAGTCGTCGGAAGTTGAAGGCATGGGAGACGATGGAAACTCAACATTAGGAGGGGAGATAGACTGTATATCAACCCAGATTTCTTCATGAGGGGGAAGAAAAGAGGATCGATGATGGTTATCATCCCAAGGTAGCTCCTCAATTCTCAACATTTCCATAATAGATTCATCTTATGGAAAAATTGGGGAAATGTAGTCAATCGCAGATGACAAGGAACTTAATTGTGATGGCATCGAGTAACTATCAGGTGCCAATAGATGTTGTTCATCTGAAGAGGGAGAAGTGGATTGGATATAAACATATGATGTTTCAGCTGGAGTAAGTGGCATGGTGTCACCTAGTTCATCAAATTACAACGGACTAGGTACAATCCAAGGGTCAGATGATTCCAAAGATTGATAAGCCGCGGTTGAAATCATATCGATAGTGGCAATATGATGTGTAGTCGGTGGAAGTGGTGTAAGGAAGGTACCCATGAGGATATAATATTTCAGTAAGCCAAAACCAACACTTTCATACATGATCTTGTGATCTCCCAAGAATGGAATATTGTTGGTAGCAGGAGCGTGGGCATTGGTTGTGCAGAAATCTAACAAATCGACAGTGATTAGTTAGATTTCTGCACAACTGATTAGTTAGATTTCTGCCCATGGGGATGAAAACCTCGCCCATCGAAGGTGCATAACATTTTTGGGGATTTTTTAAGTGTGGGTGATTTTAAACCTTTCCAACATGCTAAACACATGACAGAAGTAGAGGCTCCCTCATCCAAGATGGTTCAATGGATTTGTTGATTGTGAACAACAACATCAACTTGGAAAGCAAGTTGATGGGAGAGACAAGATGTATAATTGTCCAGGTTAAAAATGATATGGTTAGAAGACTCAGGATCAACAATGCCAATAGAATCCAAGAGCCTTCTACGTTAACTGGTGCAGTGTTGTAGAACTTCTAACGCAGACATAACACATGGTTCTTGAGCCAAATCTTCAACAATGTTGTAGTTCTGGGAAGCACGTGAACTAGGATTAAAGGTAGATTTATGGATAGTGCTCTTAGGAGGGCCTAAGATAGAGTCAAATGTAGGTTTCTCAATTTGAAGTGGTCTAGATAGAGGATTAACCAATGGAGGACTAACAGAGTACGGTGATGGATCCAGTAAAGTACCGGTACCATTAGTGAATTTTCCTTTGTCAGGGTTACTTGGTGTGTCGTATTTCTTAGAGTGAGTGTTCAAATTAATCCCATTAAACATAAAAATATGTGCACTCATCGAGGCCTCATCATGAGGATGGCTAGAACTGCCCCCAGGAGAGGGGGTTTGAGCAACCATGGATTGTTGTTGTGGAAAAGGTTGAGTAAGCCCAGTGGGTTGTTAATTTCCCTGGAAACGTTTGGCCACTTCATTGCGATGTGGATAGTCTCGAGCGTAGTGATGGTCACCACAAATGATACATGGGAATTTCAGTTTCCGTTGTGGTTTATTTTTGGTAGCAGGTGTTTGATCTTGATTTTTTGGTTGTTCATTGTTATTGGTATTTTTTGATTTATTTTTTGTCTTCTTATTACCTTCGGATTGTTGTGAAGGGGAAGATTTAACTACGTTCACCTCAGAGATCTGAGTCTAGGGGGAGGTAGAGGAGAGTGTGGTCAACTGGGAAGTAGATTGAGTTTTGACGGAATCGATAACACCGTCTGCATGAGATGAGGATGACGGCTTAGATGAATCGGTATTAGCTCGAGTAGCATTTGGAAGGAAATCATACAAAGTACCAAATTGTGAATAAACCAAATCTAAGTACTGAGCCTAAGAAATGGTTTCTTCCTAGGTGACCGCTCCACCCTTAGCTACATCATGAGTGATCGGGGGTAAAAGTGATTTACTAAACCACTCTGCCAATAAAATGTTAGGAATGATTACTTTCATCATCCTTCATCATCGTCTCCACTCATGAATATGGTCAGAGATATGCACAGAGTCAGTTTGATGAAGGGAGGTCAAGAGTTCAGTACCCATCTCATAGTGAATAGGTAGTTGAAAGTGTGTGAGGAAAGACATGCCAAGGGAATTGAAATCATGAAAAGAAGCATGTGGTAGTTCAATATACCACTTTTCTATAGAGATCATAAGTGTTCGCTGCAAAATATGCAAACGTATAGAATCATCCATGAGGGAGTTTGATGAACACCACAAATGGAAAGTCATCACATGGTTATTTGGAACTTCTCTAGATTTTCCATCAATTTTTGGAATATCAAAAGGAAGTTTAGTTGGAATGACTAGCCAAACCGGTGAATGAAAAATAGGATCATTGGTTAACCGAGACAAGTCTAGGAGATCCAGAGTTGCAAGGAAAGGTAACTGTCGGTTAATTTGCGGATGATATTGGTGTGGCATAGTAACACCAATAGGACCATAAACTGGGTTATGTGGATAATTGTAACCAATAGGTCCTCCTACATACGGTTGTTGTTGGCCAGGATAATTAGGATTCGATGATGGTTGAGAAACATTTGAATAACCCGGTGGGTTTTGAGCATTATAAGCTAGGTGATTTGTATGCCCATAAGGAGGATAAATATTTTTCCCTTGAGGAGGGTAAGGAGTAGATCCTAGAGGAAGATACACATTAGGCCCATGGGGAGGATAAGGTTGTTGTCCTTGAGGACTCCAGGTGGTGTTTGGGATGCCTCTCGGATAAGGTTGTCCATAAGATGGTCTGGAAGGAACAAGATTTGATACTCCTCCTTGTGGGTTATGATATGAGTTCCCCCCAACATGGGGTTGGGTAAATGTTCCTCCAGAAGATACTCCCTAGGATTGTGCAGGGTTTCTAGCAGACGACGGTTTCCCCCCTGCCAGCGATGGATTAACGACCGAGGTATGACTGGGAAAGGGAGGTTTCCCTCCAGGAGGAACATGAAAAGGGGGTTGTCCCCTGGGAAGGGTAGGCCCACCATAGAATGGTGGTCCTCTAGGAGGGATAGGTTCGCTAGATGTTGGTTTCCCTCTAGTCGGTTGTATTTGGCTGGCAGGGATCTGCATTCTCTGGTGAAAAAATGTCCCAGCAAAATCGTGCAGAACATGTGGAGCTGTAGAGTGAAAGTTTGTAAAAGTGGGGATAGGGATAAAAATTCCTTGGGAATGAGTAGAGGTGATGAGTCCAACATTAGAATGGAATTTTGATGACATAACAGTATGGTTAATGACCTTATCGATGGGGTGATTCGTAGTTTGACCGGAGGGTCCTATTTCACCAAGAAGGTCATGAGGATGAAAGGGTTGTCAAATAAATTCAAAATGCTCATAAAAGCTCGTGTCCTAATGAAGTCCTCCATACAGAACGATCAAGTGTGGGATTTGTATATACTACAGTGGTAGGACGAACATGAGTCCTATACTCATCACCAAAGGTTGGTTTTGTGGATCCCATATATGTTTCGGTAAAATCTCTCTCTGGTAACTGTGGGGCCTCTTCATCTATGATATTCCCAAGGGAGTCTAAACGAATCAAAAGTGGTTCAAGAGGGGTTACCGACACAGATGTAGTGTGAAGACTGGGATTCTCAACTGTAACCAAAGCACGTTCTTGATTGTCTAACGAAGGAGTAACAACACTCTCAGCGTCATATTGATTTTCTGCCTCTCCATGGTAGTTGTCTTCTAGAGGGTTAGGAGGTAAGGGTTGGTATCCTTCCAGAGGCATCCCTTGCATCCTATGTGATCGACAAAGACCTTTATTGTCTACATGCTCAATTTTGGAGAATAACAGTACACGCTGAAAATCTAGGGCCAACTAACAAAAACAAACAACATACGCTAATAAATCTAGGAATCAAAACCAAGCAAACAAGACTTCTCTTAATGATAGTACTAGTTGGTGATGAAATCCAACGTTGTGTGACCAAGTCAAGAAGGGGCTAGGATCTGGTGGAATAGGTACATTGGAGACCTACTTAATGGACTTTCACCTTGGTGCAAGCTTCCACATAGTAATTGTGGATTTACCCTCCAAGGAGCCCGAGTGATTTTGACCAATGTTTGTTCCAGGTACAATGAGACTTCCCTTCACTGTCACCTTGTGTAAGTACCTAAATATTATGGCAACTAAGGACACCAACTCACAGTCATCCCCTGGGTGGGTACATTTGACAGTCCGATCCAAACATATGGGTAGGATAGAAAGTCTGAAATCAACTCAAGAGGCTCCCACACATAATCATGGGTATACCCTCAAGTGACCCCCAATGTACGATCCGACCACTACAAATAGTTAAACCATGGAGGGATAATCTTCGTAATTCACCCGAATGTGACCTCGTGCGTAACCCTTGTGTGAGAGGGGGATCCCAGAAATCCTATACAACAATTGGATTTGACTCTCCCTATCTTAGGATGCTAATGTTTGTTTTGAAAAACTTTGGAGAGTTGTACTCACAGCCTGATCCAAAGTGTTAATCCTAGTCTAATGTTGGTGGAAGATCCTAGAAACAAAAATGTTCTAGATAAATTTTAATTAGTGATGATTTTATGAATGTTCTTTACTCAAAGGGTGTATGACAATGAAACTGATGGTATGATGACTAAAATCCCAAAAAATGCACAAGAATATGATAAGCAATCTTGTGTTTCGATGAATGGTTATTTAAGGGAAAGATAAAGAGTTGTTTTCAATATTAAGCACTTATATGCAATGTCCTCAATCAAATCCAATGCAATGCTAAAAATTTTAGAAAATGCCTTCTAATATCCAAACCAATCACTAAAATATGTCCTTTTTCTTATATGTGAATGATAATCAGATTTAAAACTTCTAATGTCAATCAGATTTCATGATTAAACAATGAGAAGAAAACCTCAAACAAAACAAAAATACACTCTCGTTATGAATAAACAAGAAGGACAAAGATAACCAACTTGAAAACAAGAACCAAAAAACCTCAAACGAAAGAGAAATGATGAAAATTGACTTCAAAGATCAAATCAAAAGGTTCACGGACCTTTGGATTTCCTCACAAAAGTTTCCACTCAGTTAGATAAAGGAGAAGAAGACAATAAGTTAACTCTAGGTCATCAAAGACAAAGAGTGACTTCAAGACAAGGAAATAAAATGTCAAAATCCCAAACAAGAATATATCAATCCTTAGAAAATAGAGTGTTTAAGGCTAATACCAAGATGGACTGAGAGTATGAGACCCTGAGCAAATGCAAAAGGGAAAAACTGATATTCAGAAATTGAAAACCTAGATGATTTTCACTGAAAATGGGATAGCGCTCTAGTGTAAGTGGTTCCCGAGCACTCCAAAACTCTGTGTAACACCACCAGGGAGTGTGGGTGCTCTGCTAGCAAGGTCAAGGGAGCGCTCTGCTGCAAAAGCTCATAAAAATGCCTAGAAACTCAAAAAATCAAGAAAAATCAATCAATCAGGGTGATCATGATGAAATAAAGAGGCAATCAAACCAATATAAGAATTAAAAAGACAATATGGATAGGGTCAAATGAGTGGGAAAAGGGACAAAACAATATCTAGGAAAAGAAACAAAAATCAGAGCTTTTCCCCAATGGAGTCACCAATTTCTGTTGTAGGTGAATCCCCCTGTAGACAAGTGGATTCCCTCTTGGTCTCTAGACTCCTAAGTCCAAGATAGAAAAGTTATTAACATGGACACTGACTTCGCTTTATATCTAATCAAGCTAATACATGAAAGAGAAGGAGAAATATATGTACCTTATAGCGACGTTTGTCCTTGCAAAGTCCTGGCTAAGCTTTGATTTTGAGCTCCCTGATAGGTCTTGTAAAACAAACAAAGGTACAAAGACTTCCTACTCTACTGATATTAGCTCAAACATAGATCCATATACTGCAGACAAACTCATGTGGAACAAGCATAAGTTTGAAAGAAGCAAGCCAAGCATTTATTATTAATGAGAACAAGTAAAAGTACTTACAATCCTTTGAATGAAGGTGCAACAACTTCTTCTAGTTCTCCATGCCCAACCCCTTTTCTCAAGTAATCTCCACTGATTTCTTTGATGACATCTCACTCATGAGATCATAAGTTTGATATAATTATCAATCTCCATTATATCTTTCACCATGAGAAGGCCTCCTTATATAACCTTGGAGAGGTCCAACCACTTGAGATAAAGTTGAGGATTCCTCTCCTTCAGTTGAGGATCTTCCCTAAGATCATGCCTTGACCATCTATTCGAATCCAACTACCTTCAGGAATTGAGGTATTCTTCCCTTATTTGTCTCACAAACCCAAAACTTGCTCAGAATATGGTAGCGCTCCCCCAAAAGGGTACACAGGGTGCTCAAACACTCCCCCAAAGAGGATCAGGGAGTGCCAGCACTCCCTGACAGTGGGTAGGGGAGCGCTCCTCTCCAAAATTCATTTTTTAGTGGTTCTTTCAATGGAAAAAGGTTTGTACTTCCTGTCAACTGATTTTTCTTCTTGCAAACTAGTCTTTGAGGTGTCTTAGTGTCCTTACGATGTTGTTAAGGAGACGACATAGGCAGTGTGATGTTTGTGACACTAGCGACACTTGCAACCAACATGTGACACTTGCAATATTTATAATGAAGACATTTAGCCATCATTGCAATGAGTAATTTTGATGTGTAACAAAAAGTTTTCAAGAAAATATTATGCACCAAAGAAGACATCTGATTGTCAAATGAAGATGAAGTCAATGATAGTGAGACAGGAAGAGTTATATTTGTGGCAGTAAAAGACTCTGACAAAGAAGACTCTGAAGACGAATATGAAGAAGATGAAGAAGAATATGAAGAAGTCGAAGAAGAAATTGAAGAGGCAGAAGTTGACTATTGAGAAGAATTAATGTGTGTCGTAGAAGTTATCATAAGAGAAAAGAAGAAAAACAAGAGACTACAAGAAGAACTGGACAAGAAAAAGGACACTCAATAAATAGAACAAATAATCACAAAATTGAAGGTTCAAATAGAAGAAGATAAAAGAATTGAAGAAACACTCAAAGAAAATCTAGAAGAAAAGGACATGATCATTGGAAACTTGGAAGCAAAGATTGTCACACTAAGAAAGGATATTCAAAAGAAAAATATGCAGAATAGCTCAAAAGTTTTGGATGACATTATCAACATTCAAAAATCTCATCTTGACAAGACCAAACTTGCATAAAATCAGATAGAAAAGGGATCAATCTCCAAAACAAAGAGAAAGAAACATATCCAAAAAGCTATGCAGAAACAATCAAAGGGGATAGAAGGATATACATTGAAGATTATAGGGATACTCCTCTACCGAGAAGAGTCAGATTTCAGAATAAACAATATACATATAGGCCTCAAGAAGAAGGATGATTCATAAGAGCACCTCTTTTTATAAGATATTCAACTCCCATGTATCAAACTATATTTTTTGGCTTATGTTATGCATGTAATAATTTTGGACATAAAGTTGTGAATTGCAGAGCTAACAACAGGAACAATAACGAGGTGTTTTTACCCGATATAGATTTTCAAGTGGAAGCTCGCGCAGCCTGGTGTGTTAGGGTTTAGTCGCCATGGCTGGTCAGGGAGGGGAGCTGCCGCCCCCTCCATCCCCTGCCTCCTCCTTTCGCCGACTGGTAGAGGCATGCACCAAGCATTCGACCACAGCAGAAGT
>SNQJ01S0067368.1:52740-67622 GCA_010110895.2 Picea sitchensis | reverse complement strand
CTTTTGCTTTCGTTTATATTTTGATTTTCATGTTATTATCACATGCTAACTTCTAAAGAAAAAAGAAAAAAAACATCAAATCATTAAAGTATTACTCTGTTATATTCTTCAAACTAATGTTCATTTAATAAACTTTTCTTTTAATTAGACCATTTGTTTATTAACTTTATTTAGCTTTTGGTTAACTTGGTTAGTTACTTTTTGCTAAAATAAAAACAAAACAATTGCCTTTTTATTTTATTAATGGAATTTCCTTTATTAAATTTTATTTCTTACTTCAAATGTATAAAACCCACATAGAAGCAATTAAATTGTAAAATAGCATAAAATCATAAATTATATAAAAAAATAAAATATTACAAAAAGTAAAATTACAAGGCAAAGTAATTCATGCTTGGACTGTAGGTTAGGGGAAAATTGGCTTGGAGTTCAATGCACTCTCTTGTATGGGTCTTTAAGCCTAGGGTGATATTCCCATCTCTTCTCGCCTAGCCCCACGAGAGGTTGAAATGTTGATGTTGGTGATTTTCTAGTCTCTTGACGTCAACATATTTCTACAATCATACTGGGGACGACCGTTCAATGGTTCATTCCTAGGTTTGTTTTAATTATTTAAATTTTATTTCTATTTTTCCTAGACCTCAATGTCTCAACTGACTGGAAGCTTGTTTGGTGGTTGTAACCACGTGGTTTCAGCTACTGACCCTAGGAAGTTCATTCACCAGTATGGCCTATTTGAGTTTGAAGAAGACCTAAAATATTCTCCTTGGTTTGTGCTCATTCCCTTGAATTTCTCTCACTTGGTTAATCCTTTACCTCACAAATTCAAGAATTAGTTTCCTCTCTTTCATAGCGATGGAAATGTTGCAGTGATTGAACATATTCGTGTGTTTTTGAATGGTTTCTCCATTCTCGGAGTAAATAATAATGATAGTTGCATGTTGTTGTTTATGAATTCCCTTCAGGGCGATGTCGCCTCCTTATTTTCCAGCCTTCCTGGTGGATGCATCTCTACTTGGTTTGAACTTTCTTACTAGTTTACCTCTACCTGTGGGCATTTGGATAATCCTTATGAGAATCTTAAAATATTTAATCAGTTACATATTCAGGATAATGAACACATTCTTACATTTAACCTTTGGTTTATCAAGTTGTACAATTCAATTCCTACTTCCATTCACCCTACTAACTTAGCTTCCCTATTGCATTACTACGAAATTTTGCCTCCTCTTTACCGGTGGCGGTTGGAAGAAAATAATGTTTAGAACCTAGAGTTAGCTCTATCCACTTGCCTCGACTTCGAAGAGAAAATATATAGAACAGGTTACTCCTTTGGCATTTATGATTCACAAGAGGATTTGTCTTCTTTAATTCCCGTCATTAAGAGCTTACAAGATTGCATGTTCTTTCTCGAGTCTCAATATTCAAATCATGTTGGGAGTATATCTCGGGAGACCTCCCTCTCAAGGCCTAATTATAATGAATCAAATACTTGTGGTAAAGAGCTTGGATGTGAAGAGGATTATGATTATATCATGATTCTTAATGATCAATCCAACTCTCACATCTTAAATATCACCCTTCGTAAGCCTCATGAAAAAACTCAATCCCAAAGTCATATTTCATTTTGAGCCTTTTATCCGCACACATGAGATGGTGAATTTGATTATACAGGTAAAGACACCGAGGTTGATCATATCAAACCAATTTATGATGCATTTTTATTTGTTAATAATGTTAATGAGTGGTAAAATGATGTAGACCAACATGACTTTAATGATACAACTGAGGAGTTCTCTTTTGAAGATGATTATGAGTTCAATCCAGATCTTAACTTGTATAAAATTGTTGCTAATCCTTTGTTTCAATCAAGATAGGTCAAAGAACTTGACACCATCGAGAATGTCCCTCCTAGGTGCACTTTTTATTTCAATGATAGTGAATGTTTTAGGGRCATTCCTATGTTTTCTAATCCATGTTATGAATCTTCTTTGCATCATGACGACCCTGTTCCTGATATAAAGGTCCATAAAGATGATACTAATTTGTTTGTTGAATTCATGGATCATCCCTTTAAAGTACAAACCCTAAAACCTAAATCTAATTCAATCAATACCTTCGCCATTACTGGAAAAGCATTTGTTGGTTGGCATGTCTTAGAGGTTGGCAGTTGTTTCTTTTGGATATTGATTAATTTCATCTCCGCACAGTACACATATGTTGGTTGGCATTTTCCCAGTCCCTCCACGCACAAATTTGTCAAATTCATAAGACCTGCATGCAAAGAAGGTGACACATTCACTTACGCTAAATTTCATCCGACCTGAGTCCAAGCTAATGGTTTATTTTCCTCTGTACATAAATAATAATAATGATAAAAAAATTCGATAAAGGGTAGATTAGTTTTGGTTGATTTCACTTATTTAGTTTATTTTCTCATTTTTATTCTTATTTCATTTTTCTTTCTTTTCTTTTTTCCCTTTTCATGATCATAAGTGATGGAGAAATGGTTGGTGATATTAAAAGGTAGTCCATATGTATATTTTTAACTGATTGACCAAATGTGTTTTGGTGGACAACAAACTTGCAGGTGAACCAAGTTGTCTTCCTTTGTCATAACCCCTCACTTGTCTTCCATGTGCTTGCTATGCGAGACATCCTCGCTTGACACATTCGATGGTCCTATTCCCATCTTACTTCTTTCCCTTTCTCCATCCCCTTCATTTTGATATGCCTCTGGCATACACGTTGTGGATTCTTAGTGTTAAACTTAGGTCTTTCCCTCAATGCACATCCACAACATCTTTCTAGCATTGTTATCATTTTGTCAAGATCTAAAGAGTCGTCCCTCTGGGTTATACAATGGGACCAAACACCCTCATACTTACCACTTTCCATGAGTTACTCCACGAAGTTCTGATCCATGAATCTATTGACCTCCATCGTGATTCCCCCTGTTGTATAACCTGGTCCACCAAACCCTATCGGCCTCTTCTTGTTCCACATAGAGTCACCCTCAGTCATGTCATTACCATTGCATTCTCCTTTCCTGCGGAGAATCAAGGATCATAAATTATTGTTTAAAGCTTGCACGCAACTGTAAGAGACGTGCATATGTTGGTTGGCAATTGTTGACGATGATTTTTTTCAACAGTACTTAGCCAACAAAGCATTTCCAATCTCCACCTTATTTTTTGATTTGCTTGCACAAAGTTTCATCCACTCTCATTAAAAATTGTCACAATGCACTTGGAGAAACTATTGTATCCCTTAACCGATCACTCATATGGGTTTTTCATGTTATCATTCCTTTCATTCCTAAACACTTCCATATTCTATACATTGGTGCAATATATTTAGACTTTTATACATTCTACATGTGGTCTACACTTCTCTTTCAAATCATGATATTATTTCATGGAGTTCCATTACATGAAATAAGATTTTAGCTTCTTTTAATACCAAAGGCTAATATTTGTTATATAATATTTGCAACATGATTTTAGAGTAATGGAATCAACCTCACTCCATACTACTTCCATACATGACACAATTTTAGAATCATATCCTTTCACTTTTCCATTTATGACACCATGGTTTTGGCATTACCCCATGTCATTGAAAAGGAGAGGATTATATTATTATAGTCCACTTTTATTATTCGAATAAGAACCTGGTTTTAACTTTATCTTTAAAGATGGATTAATTTCGTTTATGTGTTGGAGTTATTACATGAATTCCTTATGTCAAGTTCATTCATAGAAATGGGTTGACTTAACTCCTAATGTTGAATATTATCTCAAGTGTAAATTCATGCTAGCTAATTTTAAGCCATCTCAAATTTTTTGTCAAGGATGCTATGTCTTAAATGAAGATCATTACCAAGCAAAGAATTTTTTCTATGGGCATAAGTATTATGGGAAGCAAGGGAAGTTAATCATCCTTTGAGTCATCCTCTGAGTCCAAAGCTTGTGTTTTTCTATCAGTCTTTCCATGAATACCAACAAAAAGAAGCCATTGGTAGTGGTTGGGTGTGTACCTCAAGGAAGTAAAGACTTGAAAGAGCTAGATGGTATAAGTCTAATTGGAGTGCAACAGATAGATCACATTTTCGAGGTAGTTGAGGAGATATTGATTACTCTGTCCTATCTTCTTTCTGAGTTTGTTGACCCAGGGTTCATGTATGTTCGGGTTTCCAAAAAATCCTCTAAAACTATCAGCCCTCCTGGTAAACTATAAGGTAACACAATGCATAGGGTGCATTGCGTCGTGTCACCTGATATAGTCTTAATGGTTGGATTAAATACTCATGTGTTTGCATCCTATGATTGAATGGAATATCTAATAACTGTGTATTGGGAGTGCTACTGTAACTTATTAATGCAGTATACCATTATCACGATTTAAGCAAGAAATATAATAACTCATTCATTTAGCGCATCTATATCTACTAAGACCATAAAGAAATACATGCATTCAATCACATAACACAGATGCTACCATGGTTCACCCCCTCCCGGGCTACGTCCACAAATATTTGTCTCTTATCTCTTTTATTATCGTCGTTCTATCATTACAGCGTCACACTCTTTACAATTATCCTCTGTCGCGTTGAGATCTGTTATGAGGCGGACTAGGTCACACCAGGCTCCTCAACCTACGATCTAACCCTCAAGATCTACCCTCCTCTAGCCTCTCTAGCTCAACAACTTACAAAAGTAGGTCATACAACAAAATATTACATATATTTCAACTCACTACCGCAATTCTCTCTATAATAAAGACTAGCCTCCCTTTTGAGACCTAGGTATCTCTATTTATACATTTCTGGCTCTTTATCCATTACAATACATTACCAAAAACCCTAACCCTAGCATCGTTAGGTCTTCCATGCATGCGTGCATGTTGTTCTACCTTCCAACTGTTGCTTTCCTTGTGCATTCCTTCTTTCCCAAAATCACCTTGCTTTCCTCTTTCGTCTACTTCCAACATGCCCCCAACATTGACATGTGGCTCGTTTCGAGCCACCTAAACTTTGTGCGCTTCTTCAATCTCCTTGGTGATCATATAAAACTTTTCCTTGAGCTCTACTACTTGTGTTTGTGCCTATGTGGTCTTCTCCTTGAGTGTGTCTACTATCTGGACTGCAATTTCGTCACTGATCAATTCTGCACACTCTGCCTGGGTCTGTGCTATATGTGTCTTGGCTTCATCTCCCTGTACAAGGACTTCTGCTACCCGCTCTTGAAGCGGTTCCATTTGAACCTCACGCTCCTTTTTTAGTGTTTGCACGGTGGTGAGTTCTTTCTGCAATTTATTCATATCCTGCACCCCTTTGATGCACTCTATGATAGGCATTGTCTTCTTCCTCAACTTGAGGTCTTTGATAGTTTCTCTTATCCTCTCTTCTTCCTTTTCCCACCTTTGGAATTGTTGATCCTCCTCTGGATTTTTCCAAATATGTGTTGCATTCTCGAACAAGTCTGTTGGTGTGCTAACCTGTCGCTCTAGCTCTTGTAGCTGCTCTACTTCCTCCTGCTTCCTTTGCTCCTTTACTGTTGGTGGAGTGGTGGGTGTGAGCTGCTCACGGAGATTCTCAATCTCCTTCTGGTACTAATCGATTGCCTGTGCAATCTGATCAATCTTCTCTGCTTCTGTGAGGTCATCCCTCTGCGTGGTCCTTGGAATCTTCTCATAAGTTCCTGCCACTTTTTATTCCAATCCATTCACGTGCTCCCTCTCCTCTTGGGTCTCAAACTTAGCTTGCTCACATATTATCTCCATCACGTTGCGGTTCTTTGTTGCCTGTTATAATTTGGCTAAGTTTGTGCATGCAGGAGACTGTACCTCTTGGGTAACGCTAACATGCAATTTGTGTAGAGATTTGGATGGTATCTACGACAATACCAGTTGTATTTGGGCTAAGCCCTTTAGGGATGTCTTCCCTACGATCTCATCCATGCACAACATACTGGGTGTAATGTGGAATGTTGCACTCGGCTGCGGTATTGTATGAACTGTATCACACTTACCTTCTTCCGGTCTTTCTCCTATCTGTGATGTTGATGGACCTATTCCCATGATGTTTCCCATTGTCTGCACTTACCTGATCTTCTTGAGGAACTATCACATGTCTGCAATCTCCTCTTGAATTATGTCCCTGTGGTGCGCAACATTGTCAAAGTCCTTGGATATACAATCCTGAACCATTCAGGCTATCATCTCTGCATCATCCTCCGTGATTGTGTATTCTGGAGGTGTTCTTTGTGCCTTCATTTTCTTGCGCGCTCCCCCTGTCTGAGTGGTTTTCCTCTTATTCAAGCCTAGTTCTTGTGAGGTGGGACTTGGTGTGGTCCCCAACGTCGTCTCAACCTGTTTCTACTGCACTAGGGATGGTTGTGTAGTATTCGTTTTCCCCTTCCGAGTCCCCATCTTAGTTGTCCCTTCGTTTTTCTGCTATTTTTTTTTGGCCATCCGTCGTTTCTTGGGCATTCAGACTTCTTGAGGTTGTGTTTCTTCCTACCCTGCCTCCTCTTATGTTGTATTTATAGGTATTTCTTGGGTGAGGATTGGAATCTTCCACTCGTCTTCCCAGTCTTTAATCACCATGTCTATGTCGCCCTCTGTGATACAGTAGCGCATTTGTAACCACTTCTTATTGAGGTCCTTCCGTGCCTGTATCCACATCACATGTCGTGTGGCCTTGAAGTTGGCGATGTCTCGATACTGTGCGACAACCTGTGGTTTTATTCTCCACATGTTGGAGATGGCCTACTGCAGATATCGAAGGTATCCTTCAAATACAGTTGCGTTCATTTTCTTGTGCTTAGCATTCAACGTGACACCAAGTGATAAATACCTCGCTCCACAATTCATCTTGGGTCTAGTGTCGAAGAATGTGTAACTTGGTTTCTTCCATCCCATGATAGCTACCAACATGAGTAGCCATGAGTAGTGAAATTTTGTTCCTAGATCCTGCGTATCCCTATATTCATCCAAAAACAAATTCAAGAGGTAGGGTGCCCAGCTAACTGTGGTTCCCTCCACACATTGTGCTGCAACTGCGACGACCTTGACCAAAACTTCCTCCCTGCAGAATATTCTTAGCAGTTTGCAGGGCAAGATTTTTGTGGCCATTTGTGTTGTGACATCATTGATCCTCTTGTTGATGATTCCTCGCGCCCCCCTGTGTGTGCCATATTTCTTCTTCATCTCCTTCGCAAGTACTTTATCCTTTGTCTTATCGTCAAGAAATTGCGTGAGATCCATTCCCCAGGATGGCAACCCTGTAATGTGCGCAATGATATCTACATCTATCGAGACGAGCTTGTCCAACCATATATCCCCGCCATGTGTGACTTCCATCAGATTTTTGATGCAACTGTTTATGTATTGTCCTCTGCCAAAGTGTGGTAGATCTAGCAGACCTAAAATCCATGTTTTCTCCAATCTTGTTTCCCATTGGACTGGTTGATCAATCGGTTCCCCAACCGCATTCACTCCCACAATCTATAAATATATTCTCTTTGCGAATTCCAGGAACTTGTCTGTGTCTGCTACATCATGGTCTAAGTATTTCATCTTCTCGACATGCCCTAGCAAGCCTGATTCCACCCAAACCCCATATGGTATACGCGGTAAAACGAGGATTGCGACAGGTTTCTTGTGAGGTGACATAGGTACCTGTTTCTTGTCTTTCTTCGGTAGTGGATGGCTCGAGGTTCCAGTGGCCATCATTTGCACTTCAAAATACCATTCCAACCAACTTGTGACATCTTCTACTGTTCCTTCTAGTGGGTGGTCTGACATAGTTGTTTGAGATTTGTCTGGCTCAACAACTGCTTCTTGATTCATCGTCGTTCCATTGACTCTTGGAGTTGCTTCGATGTTCTCTGGATTTGCCTCCTTCAGGGTTTCTGTGTCCTGGTTTTGTTCCTCTTGTGCCTCTTCTGACATCACTACATTCATGCCCTCTGGTGATGGTTGTTGGGTTTCTTCCACCAGGGGTGTGAGGTTCACTGGTGTTGTATCTAGTGATGGTATTTCGTCGACATTGACAATCTCCGACGACTATTGTTTGCCTTCTTCCAATTGTACCTATGCCTTGGTTCTAACTCTGGGTTGTCCTGTAGTCTGGCTTGCTTCTTCTTGCTTTGGTGGTTCCATGGTCGTGAATGTCAACCGTTTGATAAATTCAATGGTCTCTGTAACCTCTGGGATCTCTCCTCTATTCTCCTTAGCCTCTATTTCTCTCCGTCTATTCAATTTTCACAAATAGACTCTGCTCCCATGTCCATGTGTTGTATGGGCATTGCATGAAGCTTTTTGAGGATGCTACCTTAATTATGGGTTCAATGCACCTCTGATTTCTTCGTACTTTCCATTACTCTCCCTTGTCGTCTCCAGTTGGAGTGATTAATATGGCGTCTTGTCGGTCCTTTACGACATTCAATTCCGAATCACTTCGTCATTTTTGTACTGCTTCTGAGGTCTTTGCTTTTCCTTCTTGTTTCCATCATGACCTAGCCATTGGCCTTGTCCTCGCTAGGTTTTTATTCCTAAGTGTGTCTTCTCTTTATTCTTCCGACGCACTGTGCCTCTGTTGGTACTCTCTAATACACTGTTTGTTTGTTTGTTTTGTTTTTTTACTACGTGGTGGGTGGTCCACTGTCCTTGTACGGCTTCATTTGACTCATGTTGATCATCCCTCTAAGTTTTGTGCCTGCTAATTCTTTCAAATGTACATCTCCTCCATATGTGACAGTTTTTACCTCGTATGGTCCTAACCAATGCATTCTGATCTTTCCTGGGTGCTACAACGATTTGATGTCATACATCAATACTAGATATACTTCCTTGAAATTTTTATTTTTGATGTGTCTATCATGCCAAGCTTTGTCCCTTGCTTTCTGAACTTGTTGGTGGAATCCTGCTAGGATCCAATATTCCTCCATGGTCATCAACTGATTTAGTATTTCCTGTATTAGGCCTCATTCTGTCATGTGTGTAATTGTTGCTATGTGAAAAATTGGTACTAGAAATTCTAATGGCACCACTGCTTTCTGGCCATAGACCAGTTTAAATGGCATGTGCCCTATCAAATTTTTGCATGTAGTCCTATAGGCCCACAATATTGCCAGTATTTTGAGGTCCCAATCATCCCTATTGACATTACAGATCGTTTTCAGTGCATTCTCCAAGATTTTGTTAAATGCCTCTACTGTGCCATTTTCTTGTGGGTGATATGGTGTACTCTTCTGATGATGGAATTCAAACTCTTCAGTCATAGCATTGATAGTATTGTTGATGAAGTGCATTCCTTGGTCGCTCATCAAAACTCTTGGGCACCCAAATCGAGTGATTACTTGTTCAAATAGAAAATGGGTTGTTGTTTCTGCGCTACAATCCTTCACCGGTGCTATTTCCGCCCATCTCATCAGATATTGTATCACGGTGATAATGTACCTTGCTCCTGTTCTTATTGCTGATGGGTTGATTGGTCCCACAAATTCTACTGCCCACTTATCAAATGCTTGCAATGTTAACTATGGTCGTAATGGAATCTCGTCCCTTATATTGGCTTTACCAACCCTTTGACAGACATCACATCTCTAGCAGTACTCCTTCGAGTCTCTGTGAATCATCAGCCACCATGTTCCTACGTGCAATACCTTCTATGCGGTAGCTTTGCCTGCGTAATGTCCTCCTGTTATTCCCTCATGGGATTTTGTTAGAACTCTCGGTCTTTCGTGTTCTAACACATATCTCTACAAAATGATATCTACGCCCATTTTGTATAAGTGTCCTACAATCAGTTGATAGTCTGCAACCCAAACTTCTAGGTTTTTCTTCTACGCAGTGTTGTATTCCTGTGACGCAGTACTTGTGCTCAAGTATTGAATGAAATCTGCAAAGTATTCATCAACGACATGGACTGAAAATAATTGTGCATATGGGAACTTGTATTCTAAATTCGTAGGTTATTCTCCATTGTGACCCTTGATAGGTGGTCAGGTCCTACATTCAATTTTCCTGGCTTGTTGACTAGGTATTTCAGGGCTGAGTGACCTGTGAACATATTAAAGTGTTTTCCCAATAAGTATTGTCTGGACTTCTGTAGTGCATAGACCATAGCTAGGCCTTCTCTCTCTATCATTTTATAGGTCTACTCTAATTCTAATAATTGTATGCTTGCAAACACTATGGGGTGGTAAAAAATTATCATTCTTGGCTACTCCAAGATAGCTCCAAGTGCTATGGTTGATGCATCTACATGGACATGGAATGTCTTCTCCCAGTCTGGAAATACCAGTATTGGCATGGTGACCATCTTTTCCTTCAGGGTATCCAGACCGTGTTGACACTCATCGTTCCACTGAACTTTGTATATTTTCCTAACAATTTTTCCATTGGCGCGGTAATTTGCACGTATCCTTTGATGAAATTTCTATAGTACCCTGTGTGCCCCAATGTTTCTCTTAGTTGATCGACTTTTTTTGGTGGTGGAAAGTTAACAATTACTGTAATATTTGTGGGATCTACTAGTAAACCTTGTTTGCATACTATATGGCCCAATAGTATCCCAAAAGGTGTTCTGAATATACATTTTTTTATGTTTAGTGATATCTGGTACTGTCTACATCTTTCTAACATCAGTCGTAAGACTTCTACATTTTCTTTCAACAAGCTATAGACTTTCCAATCATCCAAGTATACCTCTAGAAACTGGTGGATGAATTCCTTAAACTCAGGGATGACAACTCTGGAAAATATTGTTGGTGCATTCTTTAGTCCAAACATCATGACCGTGTACTGGTAGGATCCCCATTCACTCACAAAGGTGTTCTTGTATCTGTCTTCCTGTGCTATCTTGATCTGATGGTAGCCTGAGAATCCATCAATGAATGAGTAAGATTTGTGTCCTCCTACGTTCTCCAACACTTCATCAATGAAAGCTATGGGCAATGGGTCATGTAGGCATGCATCATTCAACTTCCTCAAGTCGACACATATCCTTATCCTTCCTTGCTTCTTGTCTTGAACTACCATCGAGCTTATCCATTCGGCTTCTTCCACTAGTTCTATGATTCCAGCTTCGATCATTCTGTCGATATCAGCTTTGAATTTATGCTTATATATTGGGTTCAATCTGTATGTTCACTGTCTGATCGGTCTTTCTTCAAATATGAGTGGTATCTTCATTTCTCCTATCTCTCCTTCCATACCCTTCATCTATGTAAACGTTGTGGGAAACAGGTCGTTGTACTCGCTCAGTAACTCTGTTATGCTCTCTATTTTTTTTCATCCCATTAATCTATGATGCTAGCCATTTTTGGATTCTCAATTGTCCCAATGTTAACTGTATTTACCTTAATCGACGATGACCCTGAACATAACTTCCTCCCTGCGAAATATTATTAGCATTTTGCAGACCAAGAATTTTGTGGCCATTTGTGTCGCGACATCATTGATCCTCTTGTCGATGATTCCTTGTGTCCCCCTGTCAGTGCCATATTTTTTCTTCATCTCCTCCACGAGTGTTTTCTCCTTTGTCTTATCGTCGATAAATTGCGTGGGATCCATGCCCTGGGATGGTAACCCTATAATGTGCACAATGAGATCTACATCTATCAAGACGAGCTTGTCCAACCATATATCCCTGCCATGTGTGACTGCCATCAATTGTTTGATGCAAATTTTTACATATTGTCCTATGCCAAAGTGTGGTAGATCTAGCAGACCTAAAATCCATGTTTCCTCCAATCTTGTTGCCCACTGGAGTGGTTGATCAATCGGTTCCCCAATCACATTCACTCGCATAGTCTGTAAATATACTCTCTTTTTGAATTACAGGAACTTCTCTGTTTCTGCTACATCGTGGTCCAAGTATTTCAACTTCTTGACATGCCCTAGCAAGCCTAATTCCACCTGAACCCCATATGGTATACGTGGTAAAGAGAGGGTTGCGATGGGTTGCTTGCGAGGTGACCTAGGTACCTGCTGCTTGTCTTTCTTCAGTAGTGGCTAGCTCGAGGTTCCAACAACCATTGTTTGTACTTCGGAATATCTTCTACTGTTCCTTCTGGTGGGTGGTCTGACACAATTGTTTGAGATTCGTCTAGCTCAACTACTGCTTCCTGATTCGTCGTCATTCCATTGACTCTTGGATATTCTTCGGTGTTCTCTGGTTGTGCCTCCTTCAAGGTTTTTGTGTCCTAGTTTTGTTGCTCTTGTACGTCTGTCGACATCTCTACATTCATGCCCTTCGGTGATGGCTGTTGGGTTTCTTCCACCATGGGTGTCACGTTCACTGGTGTTGTATCTGGTGATGGGATTTCGTTGACATTGATGATATCCAACATCTTTTGTTCACCTTCTTCTAATTGTACCCATTCCCTGGTTCTAACTCTGGGTTGTCTGGAGTTATGGCTTGCTTCTTCTTTCTTTGGTGGTGCCATGGTTGTGAATGTCGATCGTTTGTTGATTTAAATGGTCTATGTAACCTCTGGGATCTTTGCTCTATTCTCCTTAGCCTTTATTTCTCTTTTTCTATTCGATTTTCACAAATAGACTTTGCTCCCATGTCCGTGTGTAGTATGGGAATTGCATGAAGCTTTTTGAGGAAGCTACCTTAATTATGGGTTCAATACACCTCTGATTCCTTCACACTTTCCATTACTCTCCCTTTCCATCTCTAGTTGGTGCGATTAATGTGGTGTCTCGTCGGTCCTTTCTAACATTCAATTCTGCATCACTTCGTCATTTTCGTACTGCTTATGTCGTCTTTGCTTTTCCCTCTTGTTTCCATCGTGACCTGGCCATTGGCCTTGTCCTCACCGGGTTTTTATTCCTAAGTTTGTGTGCTCTTTCTTCTTTTGGTGCACTATATCTCTGTTGGTACTGTCTAATATATTGTTTTTTTTTGTTTTTTTTGTTTTTTGTTTTTTTTACTACGTGGTGGGTGGTCGACTGTCCTTGTACGGATTCAATCGACTCCCGTTGATCATCCCTCTGAGTTCTATTCCTAGTAAGTCTTTCAAATGTACATGTCCTCCATATGTGATAATTTTTACCTCGTACGGTCCTAACCAATGCATTCAGAGCTTTCCTGGGTGCTACAATGATCTACTTCCTTGAAAGTTTTCTTCTTGAAGTGTCTATCATGCCAAGATTTGTCCCTTGCTTTCTGAACTTGTTGGTGGAATCCTACTAGGATCCAATCTTCCTCCATGGTCATCAACTGATTTAGTCTTTCTTGTACTGGGCCTCGTTCTGTCATGTGTGTAATTGTTGCTATGTGCAAACTTGGTACTAGAAATTCTAATGGCACCACTGATTCCTGGCCATAGACTAGTTTAAATGGTGTGTGCCCCATCAAATGTTTTCACATAGTCCTGTAGGCCCAAAATAATATCGGTATTTTGAGGTTCCAATCATCCCAGTTGACATTACAGATCTTTGTTAGTTCATTCTCCAAGATTTTTTTAAATGCCTCTACTGTGCCATTTGCCTATGGGTGATATTGTGTACTCTCCTGATGATGGACTTCAAACTCTTCAGTCATAGCATTGATAGTATTGTTGATGAAGGGCATGCCTTGGTCGCTCATCGAAACTCTTGGGCACCCAAATTGAGTGATTACTTGTTCAAATAGAAAATGGGTTGTTGTTTCTACACTGCAATCCTTCACTGGTGTTGCTTCCGCCCATATCGTCAGATATTATGTCACGGTGATAATGTACCTTGCTCCTGTTCTTTTTGTTGATGGGTTGATTGGTCCCACAAAGTCTATTTCCCACTTATCAAATGCTTCCAATGTTACCTATGGTCTTAATGGCATCTTGTCCCTTCTATTGGGTTTACCAACCCTTTGACAGACATCGCATCTCTGGAAGTACTCCTTCGAGTCTCTGTGAATTGTCGGCCACCATACTCCTGCACGTAATACCTTCTGCATGGTAGCTTTGCCTGCATAATGTCCTCCTTCTATTCCCTCATGGGATTCTATTATAACTCTCGGTCTTTTGTGTTCTAACACATATCTCCACAAAATGCTATCTGTGCCCATTTTCCAAAAGTGTTATGTGATCAGTTGATAGTCTGCAGCCCAGACTACTAGGTTTTTATTCTACACGGTGTTGTATTCCTATGGCACAGTACCTGTGCTCAAGTACTGAATGATATATGCAAATTATTCATCAGTGATATGGATTGAAAATAATTGACTTTATTGACCTTCCACTTCTTCTTTGCCTTTCGCTTCCTCGATCTGAATATCGCGCAGATTGTCTTCATCTGGTGTTTCCTCCTTCACATGGTAACATGACAATAGTTCTTCGACTGTTTTGTCTATGTCGTTGTTTCTCTTCTATTATGAGCTCGACTTCTGGTTCCTTGATGAATATCACCCCTCTTATATTTTTCAGATCTGCGTCTATGTTGGGGTTCTCATGCTCGAATGAGAAAGTGACTGTAAAATTATGTTGTAATACCATCCAGGTCGCAGTTCCTCTGTGTAGTTCCTTGCAAGATACCAGATATATAAAATATGCAGAACAGAAATAAAATGCTAGAAATGGAAAAATAACAGTAAAATATCCAGCATAATCTTCACAATACACAGAAATGATATACGAAATAGCAATAGAAAGAGCACTTTGATTCAGAAAGCAATGTTCACAGGCCTCTTCAAGGGGGAAACCTCCAGTCGAGAAGCACTCTGTTACAATAATCTCCCAACTAGGGTTCTCATACCCTCGCCCCTTATTTATACTAAATATGTCTATTAAGAGAAGCATCTAGAGGAAGATCCTTCTAGAAGCGGAAGCTTCTATTAGGTCTTCTTACATCCACCTTATTCTATTTTATTGAAAGGCCTTATT
>SNQJ01S0067368.1:39065-52730 GCA_010110895.2 Picea sitchensis | reverse complement strand
ATTAAGAGAAGCATCTAGAGGAAGATCCTTCTAGAAGTGGAATCTTCTATTAGGTCTTCTTACATCCGCCTTATTCTATTTTATTGAAAGGCCTTATTAATATTGACCTTTATTACATCTGAATACATTGATCTACCTATGTGTAGGTTAGGACCTTAACATTCTTGGTCTGTATACCAGTTTGCTAGTATGCCCTCTAGCATGTGTATAAAATAATGGGGCCATTCCTATGGGGGTGTCAATTTCCATAGAATTTTTCACTTCTCCAAGTGTTTCGTTGGTGCCCCCTATCCATCATACATATGTTGCTTATTGTATTTTTTCTCTACGTTAAACCTTATGCGCAGTAACCTCTTACATTGGTACCAATCTGTGATTGTCTCTTTATGTGCGCCCCACCATCTTGCAGGTGTGTCCGTGAGTGCTATATCAAGTGCTAACAATATTTGATTCTCTAAAATTGCATCTTTATATTGCACCAAAAATGCTTCCAAATCATTTATTCCATGGAAACTGCGTGGTTCCCTTATCTCTGTGCCTACCCATCTTACTACACGGTCTATTCGTGCACATATTCTCATGGAAACTTCATGTAACCTTTGTTTGCAGTTCTCTAAACTGATATCTGAGTCTATTGCACATGAATTAATGCTTCGCCAACTGAGTACCCCATTTGCAGTTGGGTTTATGTAATCTTCATCATGTGCAGTTGTTTTGTACAACTGGTTGATTTCCTCTAAGTCTAGGAAAGTGGATTCTACAAACCTTTCCCCTTCTAATGGGTCTAGTGGCGTGATGACCCTATATTCACCTGACTCAAATGTCATTTTTCACATCTTTAGATTGATTATGGCCTGGTTTTCAAATGCCCAGTCCAAGCTAAGAAACGTTGGATATGGTGTTGTGTCGTCCACTATTTCAATTACTTAAAAATATTATTTAGTGTGCACCCCATCCAGGTCTAATATCACTCCTTTCAGCCTACCAATTGGTAGGACTCTATGTTGGTTTGCTAGTTTCAGTTGAACATGTGAATATCCTAATGTGGGCTCTCCCATGAATTGCCATGTATTCTATGTTAATACATTAACTTCAGATCCTAGATCCAGTATGATGTCTCCCATGTTGAAATCTCCAATGTTTACATTTCGTCTGAACTCCCTACTTGTTCTTCTCCTTGTATGGAGGTGATTGACTGTCTTTTGTTATAGTTTTCCTTCTGTCTCTCTACTACATCTTTCCAATATGTTTTGCAATATTTTCACAGATGATGGATCATTTAATACTTTTACACATGATTTCAAAAATCCTTTGATTGTACTTACTTGTCCCATGGAGTGTATCTTGTTGGTATGATCCAATAATGAAGGAATCTCGTACTTCGGTGCTTCCTTGCTTTGCTACGCGGTTGAAGTCATCGCAATTTCCTCCTTGTGAAATTATTGTCGGGCTTGCTTAAATATCTCCTTCTCCTTTTGCGCGTCAAACTGCTTCCTTGGTTTGGCGTTCTTATTCACCCATTGGTGTTGTACTGGATCTTGTCGAACTGTGTCATTCCCTGTTTTAGCTCCTCCGCGAGTGACTATGTTGATGTTATGCCCTTCATCCCTCGCTTCAGCTAAGATCCACTTAACATTTTGGTTGTTCTAGTTTCTCTTTTCCTGAATCTTTACTAATAGTGTCAGGCATTCTTGTGTATCATGGTCCAATGCACGACAATACATACATGTTGCTGGTGGAAGTGGACATTCCCTTGCATAATGTCCCAATTTTTGACAATTGTGACATACCACTGGTCCTCTACCTCATCCAAAACCTCCTCTCGCTCGTCCTCCACCTCTATATTCTACTCGATCTCCTCTCGACGCATTATACCGAGGCACCTGATTGTACTATGCGGTATTGTACTGAGGTTGTGTTGTGTTGCATTGTGGTTGCGCAGTATTATATGGTTGTTGCGCAGTATTATACTGTTGCTACGTAGTGTTGTATGGGGATGGAACTTGGTTAAATTGTGGTGCGTCTTGCCCCTCCATCATTTCTGCATGCACTCTATATGCATCTGATGTCCTCTCTTGCATCAAATCCATAGTTCTACAGTCATTATCATCGTGGCCCACTGACTTGCAAAAGTTGCAATATGAACTCTTTGGGACTATTTGGTATTTCTGCATCATTGAGCAGTGATATGGATCGTGACCCAGTTTCTTATAGATTTTGCACCATAGTCCTCATGTTGGTAACAAATTTGGCATTCCTGCTACCATATATTGCGCGAACGTCGGAAATTCGTTCTTGTGGTGCCCTTCCGTCCTGGATGTGGTGCACGGAGCGACTTCTCATTTGTCCTTACTCTTATTCTAGATTAGATGGAACATTAAGTTCTTCAGATCCTCTTTCAGTTCTTCAATGGCTGGATCTATCTATTGATACTGGTTTTCTTCTAGTTGCAGGGCTACCTGCAGAGCCTCTTCCTGCATCTAAAAATTGTATTGTCGCAGTGGATATTTTAAGTGTGGGAGCAGTGAATTGATGAATAGGTGCCTACGTTGCATGTCGGTCATGAGATATTTCAACTTCCCCTTCAGTCGCTTGAATCTCTAGTCAATCTCCCAGATGGATTCTCATGTTTGTTTTCTAATTTCAATCATCTCATTCATGTACTGATATTCTGGGCTCGGATTATGGAACTCGTTTATCAGCAGTTTCTTGATGTCTGCAATTGTTCTGGTTGTCCCTGGTGGATTGTTTGTAGCTAAATTCATATACCAATCAAGTGTGTGATCCCTTAGTGTAATTTCTAGTTGTGCCAATTTAATATCTTCATTTGTGATCTATTTTTCTTCCCAAATCATCTCACAAATGAAAAAAACAAAATCAGGTCCTCTGACACTTGTCCTTTAAAATATGGTAACCTAATGTTAGGATTGTGTGCTACTATTCTGAACACTGAACTACTACCTCCATGCGGTGTAGCTTGAACTAGCTCCTCCAAGTGTTTCTCCTTGTGTAGACGTACTTCCTGTTGGATGAATTCTTCTGAACTTTGGTTGTCTAAACGGTGGTGTTCTCTCTGGTGTATTAGTCACACATGGGTTTATGGGTTCCACATTGACATTAATATGGATAGGATTGTTGCTTTCTCTTCCCGTTCTTGTACCTCTTTTCTTCCTCTCATATGTTGCATGCAAGATTTCCTCAATCTGCTCCACAACCCGGAGATCCTCTACCTCTTCCTCAACACTTTCCAAGCCTTCCCTTGCAGCTATGACTCTCTTCTTTGTGTTCACCTTGTATAGGTAGGGTACTCCACCACGTGTCTTTCCAGTTTTTTCCAAGATCCACTTGATATGTTCATCATCCATCATGATCGATTCGAAGGGTTCCTCCTTCTTTCCCTTATCCTTTCCTACTTCTATTTCTCCTTTTTCTGTCAGTGCTTCCCCCCTTCCCCCATGCATGCAAGGAAATTTAGTTGTCTGTCTCCATTGTCATTACACCTTTGATATATAGTAGTATATTAATAAAAGCATACAATGATCTAATGTAACTTCCTCAAGGTCCTCGTAGAAACTCTTGCTCTGTTGCGCTAAACGACTTCGATGTCTCTACTGTGAACTCTGTTATAAAGCCTGCCACAATACTGTCGAGCCAAAAGTCTATTGCACAAGTTAATTTTTTGTTCACTTGTTGTAACTACTCGATCTGTACTGGGGTCCAATCTAACTGTCAGATCCGGTTCATCGCATGGTTATCCTTCAACCTTAGTATCCACTCCTACAATAAGTGTGGAAAATCACAAAAAAAGACTTCGTGTAAATAAGTAAATACGTATTTCTCAAGATATTTGTGGGGTGTTACTCTAGGGCTTTTGTCATCTTTCTGTGCAAACTCCATCCCTTTTGTCCTTAGCCATCTTTCAATCTCTGCTTTTGTGGGATTCCATGGTCTCAACATCCCCTTCTAGTGGCTCATTGATTTCTTCTCTTACTTCAATATTTTCTTTCTCTGTCTCCCACAAGTGTTACATATCTTTTCATAGATCTTCACCGTAGCTCATCTACTCAATCCTTTTATGTTCCTACCAACGACAACAGAACCATTTGTTGGTTACTCTATCCTATCTCCTTTATGAGTTTGTTGACCCATGGTTCATGTATGTTCGGGTTTCCAACAAAGCCTCTAAAACTATCGACGCTCCTAGTAAACCAGAAGGAAACACAACGCACAGGGTGCACTGTGTCGTCTCACCCAAGATAGTATTAATGGGTGGCTACAATACTCATGTGTTTACAACATAGGATTGAATGGGAGATCTGATAACTGTGTATTGGGAGTACTACTGTAACTTATTAATGCAGTATATCATTATCACGATTTAAGCAAGAAATATAATAACTCATTCATTTAGTGCATCTATATCTACTAAGACCATAAAGAAATACATGCATTCAATCACATAACACAGATAATATTGTGGTTGACCCCCTCCTGGGATATGTCCACAAATATTTGGCTCTTAGCTCTTTTATTATCGTCATTCTATCATTACAACGTCACGCACTTTACAATTCTCCTTTGTCGGGTCGAGATCTATTATGAGGCGGACTAGGTCGCACCAGGCTCCTTAGCCTGTGATCTATCCCTCAAGATATACCCTCCTCTAGCCTCTATATCTCAACATCTTACAAAAGTAGGTCATACAACAAAATATTACATATATTTCAAATTGTTACCACAATTATCTCTATAATAATGACTAGCCTCCCTTCCGAGACCTAGGTATCTCTATTTATATGTTTCTGGATCTTCAGCCTTTACAATGCATTACCAAAAAACCTAACCATATCGTCGTTAGGTCTTCGATGCATGTGTGTGTGTTGTTCTTCCTTATAGCTGTCGCTTTCCTTGTGCATGCCTTCTTTCCCAAAATCATCTCACTTTCCACTTTGGTCTGCTTCCAACAGGAGACATTAGATGGTCACGAAGTCCATCTTTTGAAAAGAAGTATGTTGTTGGCTCTTAATCTTCCAAAGATAAAGAAAATAAATTTGTGGAGATTCTTCCAATAGATATGGGTTGTCTCGGTGCTTGTACTTATTGCAATACTAAGCATGCTCGTGGGATTATTGGGAGTCATATTGTGGCTTCTCTTGTTGACTGCTTTAAAATGGTTATTGGTGAAGGAATTAAGGAGATATGGTTGAGCAGTGAAGACACGGGATCCTATGGTGAAACAAATGAAGATTTTGAGGCCACTATTAATTTATTCAAAGAGTACGACTTTCCACATGTTCACATTTCATAGTTCTATCCAAGACTAGGAATGTCAGCTGCTAGAATAAGAAAGGTCCCTACTTCTGAAGTAAATAAATGAAGTCGTGAGTTGACAAACATCTTTGAGTCTTTCACACCATATGTGGGCATGGAAGGCCTCATTGAGAGAGTGTGGATAACAGATACTGCTACAATGGTATTCATTTGGTTGGACATACCAAATCATAAGTTCAAGTGGTCATTATGGCTCCTGATAGTATGCTTGGAACTTTTGTTGAGGTGAAAATTACATCAGTCGACAGATGGTCTGTTTTGGGGGATATAGTCAGCACCCCATATTATAAATCACATGTATGTAGAGAAATGGTGCTTGTTGATCGCGAAGTGTGTGAGAACTTGAGGATAAGCGCAACGCTTCTGTCACATTTTGATTTTATGTTTATTTTGGTTGATTGAGGTTGTCAAACCAGAAAAGTGCATCATGAGGTTTTATTTGAGTCCCGACAATGATTTACATTGACAATTCTAAATGGATGAGAAATGGGGATTACTCTCCTACTTGCTTCCAATCACAAAGGCCAGGTTTTGCTACAACTTGCTAAGTGTGGTGCCTCATTTGTTCAAATAGATCTTTTCAAAGTCCGTGGCAAGTTTGATTTTTCATATGCATATGAAGATTATTTTAACTTTCCAAAGGGAAGAACTGTTATAATCGTCGAGTAATGTTGCTACAACATCCAACAAAAACAAGTGTCTAGAGAAAAATAGATCCTTTAAGAGAGCCTTGTATAGTAGTCTAGGATGTAACATGGAATGATCTCTCAAAAGTAAAACCGAGGCATGGGAAAAAAGACCCTCTAGGTTCCCTACCTTCACAAGTGGTTGTTCACTTACGTGCTTCACCTCAAGACTCTAGAATATTTGAATCCAAGGAAACAACCCACATGATCAAATGCCATCATGAATCTTGACAGGAAGAAGAAATATGTTCTGTCATTCAACAAGATATGATTACTTATGGGACCAATTGTTCAGTGATTGAATTTCAGGGACTAGAGAGGAAAATGGTAAGAAAACCATATGTTGGTGTGGGAGCTGGTGCAGGGGTTGGAGCAACACTTGGAATGATCATTATATTTACAACACCAATTTCCATTCCTTTCATGGAAACCTTTTTTTCTCTTTTAGGCACTATTCCAGGACAACCTATGGTTGACAGAGATACAGACTCACTTTCATACAGTGATTCAAAACGTGGGAAACGTAAAGACACAGAGTGTGCATTAACTGTATCAAGCTCTACATCTGGTAACTTTTCCAATGGAAAGTTTATAAACAATTTCACTCTTGTATAGTCCAATCCAAAGAATACATTTGGAATAAGCAGGAAGTCTACATACAAAATATCAGATGGAAAATAATAATTATAAACATTATTAAGGAAAACGCAAACAAATGACACAGGCATCATACAAACAAATTAGTTTTGTATAAGTGATATGTTATGGATAGTTTAAGTTCAGTTATGAAACTACTAACTAAAGGAACGTTCCACCAAAGGAGATAAAATAAAGCAGCGCCCAACAAGAAGGCGGGGGATTTTTCTGAAGTCATAAACCATTTTAGGAGAAAATTTAGAGAAAAATTCTAGAGAGAGAATGAAGAACACACCTCTCACACTAAGAGGGCGGGGTGAATTAGTGTGTGTACTATTTTAACTTTTTCTTTTCACAAGTTAACAGTTACAACATATTTGAATAGATTAATAACAATCAAATCATAATCACAATGGACACAAAGACACCAGATGTTTGTATAAGATTTTGTATAATTGATATGAACATAGTAATATGAATATATGTGAAAGAGGATTTTATTTAGCACCAACTATTGTTTCAGCACCAACTGAAGTAAGGAGAACCAACTCCTCGGAGATCACCAACTCTTAGCCAAGACCCATCTTGGCACAAGACATTGCTTGCTACAAGACCCAACTTGCTGATAGAACCCAGTATATCCAACTAGATTTTATTCAACTCCAGTAGTAATGATCCATTATAGAATAAACTCTATATTATGATCAGAGGTATACCATAAAACACTCATCACCGCATTTCATCTTCTCTCTCTAATTCACATTTTATTTCCTCTAATATCTTCTTGGAATCTGCTTCATCTTTTGATATTCTGATTTGGACTGTCGAGACACATTCTTCTCAACACTCTTCCATTATTATATACTCTTCAAATGATGTGAGTGTGTCACAAATGTGTCCCTTCATTTCGACCATCGCACCTCTTCGATTAATTAATCTTAATTATTGTTTATTTATTTTACTATGAAGGTTTTTCATAAATTGATCATAGTCATGGATCGATTTAATCCTTTATACTCTATCCTGAATCTCTGTTATTTTCAAAGACCAAATTCTACGGAGGTGCTTCCTTCAAGCCATTTTATATGACTGAGCATTACAGAACCACGAGCTTACCGAATATACTGATGTATAATAACTTTCTTTTTAAAAACTCTTATATCATATGACCATTGACGGTAACCAGATGCTAAGCCAAATGAGTGCTTGAGCGCTTTATTAAATCAATGGTTGCTATTCGATCTTCTGATGGGATGAATGGCTGACAGAATTTCAGCACTTTGACATTCGAGTCTTCGTGACTTCCAACATTTCAAAACTCTCGATTACGATATCGTCGAAACAATCGAACGGTTCACGTTTATTTCACGGAGATAGATCAATGGTCAGGTTTAAACCTTACACTCATCCTTCCACTACTAAATCTGACGACTATGACTTAATCATGCGTTGAAATAGATGGCCACCATTTTCTCTAGGTCTTCGGACTCCGGATATATCAAATCTCAAGCTCCTTCTTTCCTTCATACGTTATTCTTCCAAAGATGACAAACGGTTGACACGTGTCCCTCTCTTGATCAACGGTTGAGATTAATCCCGAAGCGGTCTTTCATATCAAACAACTTATGTTTGTTTCAAGACTTCGACGTTCAGGACTTGGTTTCCAATAAATGTTGCTACATTTTTCTTGGGAGTGATCACCTATTGTGTGAGTCATCAACGATGGAGACCGCTTGCTGTCGGTTAATGTTTCCACTTACACTATCCTTCCACTTAGTAGATAGACGGTCGAGGACACTCGCAAAGTGATATTTCAGATCGAACACCCCGTGTCCACTTCGGGTCTTCGACATTCAGGACTTCAAGACATTGGGAAAATGAAATGGCAAAATCTCCCGAAGAAAAACTCTCGAATTGACATAACTGCTTACGTCACTTGATGACATGTTACAAGCCAAGTAGTTGCCACGTGTCACTCGGATTTGTGATTTTCATGTACCTGAAATGCCAAATCAACTTGACACTTGTCAGTCTTTGATTACGCCATATGTCAATGCTGAGGTAGTCTTGCTGACGTGGATCCTCATGTGGCACATGCTCTTCTCCTGGATCTAATAGTTGTCCTAACTCCCGGTGTATTCTTAAATCGATGACTAAGAGAAACTTTGGTTCTTCGTAACTTTTGACATTTGAAACTCCCGAAGCAATTCTCTCGTAGTGACGTAACTCACTTACGCCACTTTTTGACATGGCATGAGTCAATTTCCTCTTAACACTTCTCATCTTCTTATTATGCCATGTGTACTTTATGACGTGTTCTTCCATGCATCCTTGCTGACGAGGTTTGTTGACGTGGATCTCCCACACGTCCGAGGTTCGCTGACACGGATCTCCAACACATCCTTCCTCACGTGGTCTGTTGACCAATAGTCCTGATCCAACGATCCTCGTTCGTCCTCCCAATCCAACGATCCTTATTTACTTCAGATTTTTAGGCTCCGGGTATTTCAAATCTCAAACTGACGGAGCGTAAGTTCCTCACATACTTTAGACCTGTAGTGAAGGATGTTCATTCGATTAGTATCTAGGATCGACGAAACGATCTGTCTTTGATGCAACTCTTATAGCTTATCCCGTTCTTCCACTTTAACACGATCCGACGGCTGACGATAATTCGGCAAATCCAAATTTCAACCTTTTAGCCCTGCTTATCCTATCCTTCCACATTGAGATGATCCAACGACTGTGGAGATTCTCGAAGAAAATAAATGGTCGAGGATTATTGCGGAACTATAACTTGTGAGTGGTTTAATTTTCCTTTTAATCTCCATAATCTATCCCTATCGTAGATTTGGCNCTATCCTTCCACATTGAGATGATCCAACGACTGTGGAGATTCTCGAAGAAAATAAATGGTCGAGGATTATTGCGGAACTATAACTTGTGAGTGGTTTAATTTTCCTTTTAATCTCCATAATCTATCCCTATCGTAGATTTGGCGTTTCCGCATCCGACGATCACGATTCAATTTAACTTAAACTGGTCGTTTGTTGGATCAACCGCAGTTGTGGATCTTTGAAGATGTGTGATCTAACGATATGGATGGATTGCGGGTTTGTAACTAGTGAGTGGTTTAATTTTGCTTTCACTCCCCGCAATTCATTCCTGCCGTTGATGGCTTGCAGATCCAACAGTCACAATCTTTCAATAGTCAACCTCTTGATCGGACGGTTGTTGAGGCTTCTAACTCTAATCGGACGGTTGCTGAGATTATGCTTTTCCTTCTGATTTTTTAGCTCTGTGTTTTCTAACCCTTCCTGAGATTTTATCATAGGAACATTATTGATCTTTTCGTGATCAACAATAATCATGAATTTCTTCTGCTATCTGATATATTGTGCAATGCGCTCTTCCTTCTAAGCTTTTATCTTCGATGTTATTCGCCTCTCCTGTTCGCTCCTCCTCATGAGCTTGTGTTATCAATCTTTGCACACTTTTTGATATCTTATGCTAATTGATATACTTGTTGACATCAATGGAAATATCATATGTGGAAATTCATCATTAACAAAAGATCATCACATCGATTGTTGACATCAATGACAATATATCCAACAATCTCCCCCTTGTCATTGAGGGCAACACACTAACTTCATATACAAAACTCCCCCTGTGATGATGTTTTCCTTTTATGAAGTTTCTCTCCCCCTTTGACATCAATGGAAAAGGGTTTATTCTCCTATGATCTGTCAGTATAATTAATTCTCTGACCACTGGTAACTCCTCCTGCAATCAACTTTTTTCTGTCATAGCTGAATGACTCCCCTGTCAATATGTTTTTTCTCTGCTTCTGACTACTCTCCACCTTTGTTTCTGAAAGGGTATCTCTTCCTAACAGGGTTTCTTCCCCTATTGATTTACTAACATCTTATCTCAGTTGATTTGGATTTTTGTGTTTCAAATGAGTAGTCTTCTTGATACCAATTTTTTGTAGTGATCAAGTCTTTTCAAAACTTAATCCAATTAGTTTCTTATTTTCTAACCAAAAATTCCTTTGAGTTTTTACTGACTGATCTCCGCCTTTGTTTCTAAAAGAGTAGCTCTTTCTGACATACCCTCTCTTCTAGTCATCTTTACTAGATGTCATGTACATCATTTTGTACATCAAAACGTTGTTGTTGTGGATACTGTTGTCTTACTGAACACAACACAATTATAGTTTATATATTTTAAACAACCCTTGATATGAGTACCGATGTGCTTACAACTTCCCACCAATATAAATACTAATTGATGGAATATCCATTAGATAATTTTCTTCATTGAGCATAGTCTTTGCAGTTTTCTGGACAGAGATCCTTTTTTTTTAATTTCTCTTTTAGAAGGAGTTTCAGTGTACCATTAAAAAAGGATTGAAAATTTTATGAGATAATCATCACTCAATTATTTTCGTTGTTCTACCATTGGAGATTCATCATCAACGTCATTATTATGTGCACCAAAATCTTCTTTATCCTTGTTTTGGGAGTATTCCTTATTAGAAGTTTTATCCCCCAAACTCCTATTATTAACTTCATCAATTTCAGGAGCAATATTTTCCTCATCTTTCTTATTTGGTACTTGGGATTTTATTTTCCATGTCTTCTTATTTACTCTGGTTGTCATATTGTGTGAAGTATTTCTTATTGACTGTCTTCTTTATTTCCAATAGTCATGGGATTTGTGACCATATCTACCACAACTGTAGCATCTCATAGTGTAGAAATGTGTAGCAATATGTCCAACATGATTGCAATTCCAACATCTTATACTTTTGTTGAATCTACTAGCTTGTTTTCTTCCATTATGCCTACAATCCAAGGCTTTATGACCATATACATTACAAGAAAAACAATAACCGTTAAATACACTCTCATACCTTCTTTGATTCATCCATGAAGGTGTCTCTCTTCTGAAGTTGCTTTGAGGTATATGAGTAGCTTCTGGATGTCTTCTATGATATGATATTCTAAATTTTGTAGTGTTGTTTTTATTTCTTGAATGCGAATAACCTGAGTCATACCTTCTTTCACTTTTTTCAAATGAAGGAGCTATGTCAGACCTGTCTTCATCTTTTACAAATGAAGGACTTGTATCAGATTTCTTAGTGGTATTGATCTTTTCCTTAGTGTATCCAAGGCCAGATTTGTCATTTGGTGATCTCTGACTATCCAAGATCTCATCCAGGGTCATGGAGTTGTTCAAGAACTTGTTTTGGGTGTTTGACTTCTAAACCTTCTTTCTAAGATTCACAACTTCTTCTTCCAACTCATGACATGATTCATCCTTTTTATCCAACTAGGTCCTTACTGCCTCTTCTCTCCTTTTGGCTTCTTCAAGTTGGAATTTAAGATTGACATAGCTTTCCTTTAGTTCTTTTAGATCTGCAAGGTTTTTTCTTGAGACATCATCTTCCTTCTTTTCTTCTCTTGCTTGACTGATTTCATTTTTCAGTCTCTTGGTTTTCTCTTCCTTTTATTTTGTTAGATCAACAACTTTTCTTTTCAATTTATTGATCTCTTCTTCTTTGTTTTCTAACTAAATCTTTTGCTCAGATATGATTTCCTTTCTGTCTTTGAGCATTTCTTTTATTTCTAGGACATGCTTCTGATTTCTAAGCTCATCATCTTCCTTCTCCTTTTCTTTTACTTGACTAATTTCTTTTTTCAGCTTCTCGATCTCCTCTTGTTTCTCTTCTAACTGATTGTCCTTGTCATATATTATCTTTTCACTGTGCTTGAGAATTTTATTTATTTCCAATACATGCTTTTGACTCTTTTCAAGAAATTCTTGAGTGTAGTCATGAAGATAGCTATAGTCTGATTCATTATGGTGATAGAGGTATTCAGAGAGACACCAATTAACCTTTTGTTTGGCCTTTGATAGTTCTTCTTCTTTTTCCATGGGATAAATGCTAACAGAACATTTTGTTATTGTATCTTAATCTTCTTCTTTACTTGTAGAGGAGGATTCAATATCACTACTATTACAGTCAAAATATTGTGGAGAGTCCTTACTTTTATTGATGGCTGAGTCTTCATCTTCATCCTTGATAGGAATGTCTTCTGTGTCTTCATTTTTGATTTGATACATCTTTTCTAATTTCAGTCATAAGTCCTTGGCATATGTGCATAGTCCTATGCTTGCCTTGACTGTATCTGATAATCCATTGAGAAGAATATTCAATACGACTTCATTGTTCTTCATTGCTCTTCTTTGGACTGTAATTTTGGATAGATTCTTTGATGTAGTTAAGTCCTAGGGCTTGCTTACTACTGAATGCTAAACCTCGGATCCTTTTGACTTCAAAAAATGTTTCATATTTTCTCTCTATGAGGAATAATCTATTCCATCGAATAGAGCTTCAATTGCAGAGACAACCATGTGTCCACCCATTTATTAAGGATCTGCCTTCCAGTAATTAAAATGTGTTTGAAGGAACCTACACTCTGATACCAATTGAAGAACACATCGCTCACTCTAAGAGGGGGGGGTGAATTAGTGTGTGGGCTATTTTAACTTTTTCTTTTCACAAGTTAACAGTTACAACATATTTGAACAGATTAATAACAATCAAATCATAATCACAATGGACACAGAGACACCAGATGTTTGTATAAGATTTTGTATAATTGATATGAACATAGCAATATGAATATATGTGAAAGAGGATTTTATTTATCACTAACTATTGTTTTAGCACCAACTGAAGTAAGGAGAACCAACCCCTTGGAGAGCACCAACTCTCAGCCAAGACCCATCTTGGTGCAAGACCCAGCTTGTTGATAGAACCCAGTCTATCCAACTAGAGTTTATTCAACTCTAGTAATAGTGATCCATTATAGAATCAACTATATATTATGATCAGAGGTATACCATAAAACACTCATCACCGCATTTCATCTTCTCTCTCTAATTCACATTTTCTTTCCTCTGATATCTTCTTGGAATCTTCTTCAGCTTTTGATATTCT
>SNQJ01S0067368.1:12972-25684 GCA_010110895.2 Picea sitchensis | reverse complement strand
TCTAAAAGGTTTCAAACTCCAATTGTCCAAACAAGGGCCTGCCATTACAATGACCTTTCAAGTTGATTCCCCCAATGTTTTCCACTCAGAAAGCATCAAGATAGATGAGAAATAATATAATTATAAAATTTGGATCATTTATAATCATTACAAGCCCCAAATTAATGAGCGGAATACCATCACTATTTATCTAAACATCATTATTGTTTTTGTAACATTGCATGTGAGTCAGAATGAGGTAACATGCCATATTTTAGGACATTCTTAGAATCCATCTTATTTTACCAAAAAATTAATGGATATAAAAAGATTTAATTAATAGAATATGTCTCATGACATTTGATTTCAAGAGTAAAAATGAGTAACAATTGTGAAACTAACATTGAAGTAGGGGAAAAGAAAAATTAATTGAAATTTGAGCATAAAAAGGAGAGTCCTTTAAGTGAAAACACATTTATCAATAACATGTTTATGATGATTTTTATATTTCTTTGAATTGCAAATGAAATTACATTAAAATTTTATTTAGACTTCACTTACACAAATTGAAGTTGAAGAAAAAACTTAGAATATACCACATATGCATTCTAATTATTGAAATGGTTAGAAAATATAGAATATGCAATTGGAGGGTGGCTTAATTTCCAGTTACAATAGTAGTTGGTAACCTTGAGGGATACCTTGGGTAGATGGTTAGACCAATTGAGATAACCCTCGGAGATTATATGTAATAAATTACACCATTGAGTTGAAAAATGTCATTAATCATTTACAACATCTAGTCAAGAAGTTGATAGATATTCCCAACCAAAATATCATACAGGTCAATGTATGTTGATCTCACCAATGGAGGCATAATGGAAGTGGAATTAGTTAACTTTTTGGAGGAAGGAGAGGAGCTCATCCTAAATTCAATATTTAGTACCACAAAAAAGTTTATTCAGATATTGAAAGGGATAAGAGAATTCAAAGAAGGTTAGAGTATGGACATCACTCAAGTGGACACATTAGGAAATTAAATTTTCCTTGAGGTAGCAATAGCATTGCAAGGTGTAGCACCAAGTCTTAATGATGTCTTCGGTGAAAATATTTTATCTTTCACCAAGGCATCTAACTTGAAGAATATTGGAGGGAACCAAATATAGTCTAGTAGAGGAAAGTTAGGTGATGAAGGGATTGACTAGGGGAGTTCATTCAAGCCATTGGAGGGAGTGGTGACTTTGAGTATAAAATATTTTTTGGAAAATTTCCAAAGTCTTGGTCAAGGATCAAGATTTCTTTTAGTAGCATAACTAATAGGATGAGTATGCATTGAAGAGAAGAAAAAAGATCAAATTATAGGGAATATAAACAAAAGTGTAAAAAGGTGTGTTATACTATACCTATGCTAGGGAAGATGACATTCGAAGAGGATGAGGGTATGGGGGAAATAGTGAACCTAATGAAAAAAATGTTGGTAGGAAAATTCGTCGGAAGTAGGCATCTGAAGGATCTATGAGAATATGGTTGGAGATTTCATGGAGAATTCTTCTTGGATATGTTTCAAAATATCATATCTTATTAGGGGTAGCTACTATTTGCGTTCAAATTAGAGTTTGATCTAGAGAAGGTGGAATCACATAAGTTTTATAGGAGCCACACATTCCTTAACCCACATAGATGGAAACTGGGTTTTGACCTAGAGGAGAGAAATCACATTTGTATTTGGTCTAGGTGAAATTACTTGGGCTTCCAATGGAATTACACACAAGCCTTGAAGATTCTAGGAAATGGGAAAATGTTATATTTAGAAGAGGATTTTTGCACCAAAGTGGAAAAAAGTGTGGTGAATATTCTAGTGGAAATGGACTTGTGTGAGGATCTGTTGTAGGAGTTAGAAAACTGATGGGGTAAATGGAATTTTACCCAATGCTATTCATTAGTCAGTTATGTTCAAACTTCCAATATTGGAAAGATAATAGGAGAACCCAAGTAAAGGTAAGAGGTCGGTATCCATAAAGAGAGTTTAGGAAGGTCTCCCATTGAGTTTGAAAGGGTATATAAGGGATTCCAAGAGTAAGAGAGAATCCTAGTTCCCTCATTAGGAAAAAAGAAGTAGAGGATTGCTCTTTGATTTTTAAAGGGAGAATCAAGCTTAGATATTTGGATAGGGCTAGAAAGAATCACTCTAGGAAGGGGTAGATGGTGGATTGCTAATAAATCTAGAGAAAACTTCATCTATTGAAAGAAAATCCTTTGTAACCTTAGAAAAGAGAAAATATAAGATACATATTAGAGAAGGAAATAAAATAACCAACAAATAATGAAGGAGTAGGGAAATCCTCTAAGATGGTGTCCTGATGAAAATCCTTTCCTTGGATGTGACAGGAATAAGGAGTGGCCATAAGAATTTGTTCCTCAATAAATGTTTCTCTGTTTACAAGCTAGATGCCATTCTAATTCAAGAAACCATGTGTGAATGAGTAAAGAGAATGGTTGTATTGTCTTCAATCCTAAAATATTGGATATTCAAATAAATAGAATAAGAAGGAAGGTTGGGGTTGATAATAATAGGTTTGATTGAATTGATGGAAGTTAGGAATTCTACTTTATTACCTGCAAGAATCCAAAAATATGTAAAAGAAAAATAATTTGGACAATAATATTCAATAATATTCAATAATTACCTTGTATGGATCTTGTGGGGCATAAAGGGTTTCTAGGAAAACATAAGAATGATGGGGGAGGTTAAGAAGGACAATGTTATTTTAGGGGGGGATCTAAATCTAACCTTGAAAGAAAGGGAAATATGTGGGGAAGGTGTTAGATTGAATCCTTTGGTAATAAAATGTTGGAGGACTCGAGGTTATGTGATGTGGAACCCCTTGGGTTGGCTCCAACCTTGAGGAATTCCTTAGTGGTAGAGAGGGGGTTTCAAAGTGTTTGGATAGAGTCCTAGTGGAAGAGAATCTTATATACGATACATTGATAGGTTGAGATGATGGGTTGGAGAAGGAGCGTTGCAAGATCATCTCCCAATCCTTCACCAATAGGAAAAATATGACCAAAAATATATCATCTGGATTGGATCATTATATTGTTTTTCATCTATATTGATTCTTTCAAAGTGGAAAAAATTGGAGGAATCAACTTGCAGGGCCATTTTAGTGGCAAGTCCCAGTTTGGAAAATTAGAGTATGGAGCCTTCTGAGACCAGTTTGAGGCAGCAAATGAAATATTTTGGTATTCAATCTTTCTTGGAGAATCTTGGACCCCATGATGCTATTGTACACATCGATAACTTTCCAACGATACAAAAATCACATCAATCGAAAATTTTATGCAAAATTTATGTCGACTGCAAATTGACCTACTGTATTGAACACCATGGTACGAGAGGATGCCACATCATCCCCTGTTACTCACGCATATGGGGATAGACAGGTACGTAATTTCATGATGATTCTAGAAGGTCCAAAACCCTATCACAATTGAGGGTTGAGGAAGTAAAAAACCTACCCTAATATGGCTATCGAGATATGTTAAATATTGGTCCACTAGGAGGAGAAGGGGTTGCATTCTTTTGCATTGTATCTTGTTCCATAGCTGAGAAACACATATTAGAGTGGTATTTTGTGAGAATAACAAAGGAGGAGCTATTTTGTAGCAGCCATATTGGCCTCATTCTTTGTACTTGCATCATTTATATACCGACCAAAAGAGAGTAGAGTAACCTCACCTTCTAGCTAGGCTTTGTATCGTATTGGGTTTCCCAGGTCATATATTAGGTTTATTTGTGGATGGTGTGATTTTATTTTACTATTATCTATTCTCTAGTTTTTATATATTTCATGCATAGGCAAAAAATCAATAACTAAATATTTTGGAGATCTAAAGGAAAAATAACCTTAATAGTAAATATTTCAGTATTTTATTAGATCTGTTGTGATGAATTGTTCTAGTGTAATATCCATGACATTTTACATATCATATTGGTATCAGAGAACATTTTTATTTTGGGTATTTTTTGGAAGTTGTAGGATCTAGGAATCGGCCTAAAGAGAAGTCGCATAAACCTTAGCCATGGCGAACAAGTTTGTTCATAATAACCCTTGAGATCCAACAGAAGACATATTTGAGCGGTTGGAAGAACAAGTTGTCGACATCAGTCGCAATATGAACCTCCTCATGGCAGATGTAGCAAGACAGACCAGACCTTTTTGAGATAATGGAGTCTCTAACTCATATATCGGATTATAGGGGAAATCAGGAGACTGAGAATACTCAGGAAAGGAGTCACGAAAATAATTTGAGAAAGAGAAATTGAGTTCGAGTGTCATTAACCCTTCACAGTCCCTATTAAATATGGAAGTGAAAGTGGACATAAAACCATACCAAGGTGAGATCTATGCATTAAAATTGAATCATTGGTTGCAACAAATAGAATTTTATTTTAGTGTTCACCATATAGATGAAGGGAAAAAGATTTCATTTGCTAGATTGAAGTTAGAGAGAAATGTTTTAACCTGGTGGGAAATCCACACGAAAACACTTAGGCTAGAGGGTGATACACGAGTAACTAGGTGGGAGGAATTCAAAACCCTCATCAAGTCCCAATTCTAACCTATCAGGTATGTCGAGGACCAATGGATCTGGTGGCACTACTTTAGGTAGAGGTAGGGAAAGAGTGTATACGAGTACACCACTAAGTTCAGAAATATGGAAACCATGTTGGGTATCTCTCCCAAGAAACCAAATGTTCTCCTCAAGTATCTGGGGGTCTTACATAGTCATATATGAAAGAAAGAGATTCTATTCAAGAAAAGGGTAATGGATGAGGCATGTGTACATGCACAATACTTGAAAAACATAAGCCAGAAGAAGGGGAAACCAAGTGGTTCGAAGATGAAAGAGCATCAGGAAGCTTCCAAGGAGGGGAAGAAGAAGTGGAAAGGGGGACAATATAAGAATACAACATCCACTACACATCAATGCAAATATCCCAACAACCATTGCAATCATTGCAACATTCATGGCCACACCGAGGAAAAATGTTGGAAACTACATCCAGAGATGAACCCAGAGATTTTGAAGAAGGGCGGAAAGAAAAATAACCTTCTAGAAACAAATTCAAGCAATCAAGTTGAAATTAGCTCACATGTGGATGAAAATATCGTCTAAACATCTATGAAGAAGGAGGTGAATTTGAGTGGCCTTCATCACCAAGAAGAGAAGGAGATGACCAATCTCTTCCACATCAAGATTCATGTCAATAAGACCAAGATAAATGTTATTTTCAACTATGGTTCACAGGATAATCTCATTTCAACAGATCTAGTCAACAATATTGGATTGTAGGTTCACAGTAATCCTATCCCCTATCCATTGGGTTGGGTAAACAAGGATGCAGAGATATAGGTAACGAAACAGTGTAAGATTAAATTTGCTATAAGTGTTGATTTTATTGATGAAGTAGAATTGGACGTAGTACCCCATGATGTATGTAGAATAGTGTTTGGAATCCTATACATGTATATGAGGGATGAAATTTTCATGAAGAGAGACAATCAATACCGATTGATCAAGGATGGGAAGTCCCACATCATCAACATGCATTAAAGAAAGTCAAAGATCTCACTAGTAAGTGACAATCAAGCCAAGAAGTTAATTAGTTCTAGTAAGAAATATGTTTTTATTTTCCTAAGAGAAAATCATTCTGATGATGATTCAATGAGAGTGAAGGCATCTCTGGAGGGGTGTAATAAACAATAGAAACATCAGTTGGACGAGTTGTTGTAGGAATACAAAGGAGTGTTCAAGGAGCCTAAGGGGATACCACCCAAGAGGGATGTGGAGCACAAACTATACTTATTTCCAGACTCCCCATTGTCGAATATTGGGCTATATACACAATATTATCTAGACCCGAATGAAGTGAAGAAGCATTTCTTACAGATATTAACGCAGGGTGCGATTCGACCAAGTACCACACCTTGTGGGTCACCCATAATAATTGTACACAAGAAGGATGGGACTTGGATAATATGTATTGATTATAGGATATCGAACAAGATTACATTGAAAGATCAATATCCTCTTCCAAGGATCGATGATTTGTTGGACCAGCTACAATATGCCAAGTAGCTCATTAAGCTAGGTTTGAAATCATGATATTACCAAGTACAATTCAAAGAATAATATAACTGGAAGACTGCCTTCGAGGCAAGGCAAGGTTTGAAGAGTGGTTGGTTATGTCATTTTGTTTATGCAATGCACTGGCTACATTTATGAGACTAATGAATGATTTTTTACGCCCTTATCTAGATTCTTTTGTTATAGTTTATTTGTATGCTATTATAGTTTATAATGATACCTGGGAGAAGCAAATATCACATATTAAGTAGGTGTTGGAGACTTTGAAAAATCACCAGTTGTTGACCAATCTCAAGAATGCAAGTTTTCTCAATAGTCTTTGGTGTATTTGGGGTATGTTATCGAAGGAGGGGAGCTCAAGATAGATCCTGAAAAGATGGAGGCCATCATGAAATGGCCAATTCCTACAAATTTCACTGAAGTTAGGAGTTTTTTTGGGGAAACACAATACTTGCATAAGTTCATAACTTCATTTTCAGAAGTAGTTGCACCACTCCTGCCATAACAACCAATGGTAATATTTTTTAGTAGGGGAAGAATCAACATAGGGCCTTTGATGAGATCAAAATAAATATCATTCAAGCACCCGTGCTAATGCTACAAAACTTGCAGAATCCCTTCAAAGTGGAGAGAAATGAAAGTGGGTATGCCATGGGAGCAGTTTTGATGCGAGGAAGGTCAATGTGCTATTATTCCAAAGTATTTCATGGGTCGGTTCTCAACTTCCCTACCTACAACAAGGATATCTATGCCTTGGTACAAGCTTTCAAAAAGTGGAAGCACTATCTGGTGGGAAACAAGACCATCATTCACATGGATCACCTTCCACTACAGTGTTTGCAGGCTCAAATTAAGCTACAACAAACCAAGCATTACAAGTGGACGGGGTTTTTACAAAAAATTCATTTGGTCATAAAGTATAGGAAGGGTAGAAAAAATAAGTTGGTATACATTATTTCATGACCACCCAAATCCAAGATTACATCTTTGGGAACTATGATGCATATGTAGCCTTTTATCCATGATGCATAAAAATAGTCATACACAGAAGATGAGGACTTCAAGAAGGGTATTTCAACAGCTACATAATTCATATAAAAGAAGATGACGAGAAGGTTGATTATGATTTCTAGAATGGTCTAGTCTACAGGCTTGAAAATATTTGTGTTCCTAAAGGTGAACGATTGCAGCTTATCAGAGAGGCTCACACCTCCAAGGTTGCAAGACATTTTGGTGTTAGGAAGACAATTTCCAACTTACAGAGGCATGTGTACTAGCCCAGAATGCAATAATATGTAGCATAATATATTAGACCATGTATACTTTGTTGTACCAGCAAGCCCGTGTTACACATTATTTTCATCATCCCTATGACCGTTAATGATGTAAACCTATATGTTGCCTTCAGAGGGGTCAGTGGCCTGAGTTCCTGAAGAGAGAAGGGAGAAGAACTTTTCCTGAGAAAAGAAGTTGCATTTTCCCTTGTAAGGAGGAAGAACTTTTCCCGAGAAAAGAAGTTGCATTTCCCTTTAAAACCCTATGTTAGAAGCCTCTGTGTTTCTCTATAGGTAGGTGCGAATGCCTCGATTCTCGCAGGTTTCACCCATAGCCAGGAAAAGGATGTCTGTGTTTCTCCTAGAGGCTGTGTGAGAATGCCTACATGTTGGAAAAACAAGCGTTTTCTCGATTTTTCTAGAAGGAGAAACTTCTATGTGAGGTGGCATCCCAATGGTCAGACCCACTCGCTTCATGATTTAGTGGGATAATCCTAACCTCCCCACCTTATCCTCTTCAACTTATAAAGGAGAGGATTTCATGGAGAAAGTTAGTTCTTGAGCTTTCAGCTTTTTTTTGGCTTGGAATTATTAGCTTTGGTTAGATTTGGATCTTTTGGGATTAGCTGGATTGATTGAGTTTGAGACTTTAGCTTGGCTAGGATGAGCCACTTTGTCAAGATAGATTGTGAATATTATCATATCTGTGTTCTCATAATTATTGGAGTGAAAGTGTGTCTAAGGATACTTGGAAGGGACCTTATCACATCAAGGCCATGGTTGTAATCTTCATGCTTTAATATGATACAAGACTAAGGATTCTTTCTTATAAAGCTTGTTCTGTTTTATTATATGATTCCTTGATCACATACATAGGTTTATATTGAGTTTTATGCTATTATCACTTTGGTTGGTTGCCTTTGTAGGATCACATTAAAGGAGCTGCTTGGAACTAAGCTTAGATGCATGTATGGTGAGAGGAAGCTTACATTTAAACGGTATGTCACCCATCCTGAAGCCATTAAATTCAATATTTAAACTTAAGTTGCCATAACTGTGTGTTTTGTTCTAGTTCTATGTGGATCTAGGGAGATCGCTTAGTGTCCACACTCCACCGATTAGTCCTAGCAAGCCCAGTAATAGGAAGAAATATCTATACCATCCCTTACATGTACCCACTAACCTGGGAAATCATTTCCATTGATTTTGTGGGAGGTTTACCAACAAACAGGAAAGGACGTGACTATTTATTTGTGTTATTGGATAGGTTCAAAAAAAATGTGCATTCTCATGCCTTGAAAAAATACCCATCAATGGATAAGAAGCAAAAAACAAGTTCTTTGAACAAGTTTGTGTGTACTTTGGGATACCAAGGATAATAATTTCAGATAGGGATACCATATTTCTTAGTGCATTTTGGACTACATCATGGGAGAATATGGACACTAAGTTGAATAGGTATACAAAAATCCATCCACATAAAGATAGTGATGGATGTAGCCACGAGATTCTCGTAGCTTTTGAGAGGCCATAACACGAAGCAATTCAAAACATTGGGATGAAAGGATGATTTATGTACAACACTCTTATAATAGAACATTCTGCACTTCTACTGGTAGTCACATTTTGAAACTTGATTTGGATATTTTCCACCTTCACCCTAGATGTTTTATATGGACAACAAGGGAGGAGTGAGGGAGGACCCCACAAGAGATGCATTAAAGATTAAAATTTGTTGAGAAGATCTGTGTATATCCATTTACAAGTATAAGAGATACCCATCAAGTCATGGAAAAGTACAAGGCTAGAAATTACCAACACGTAACATAGAGAAAATTTAGAGTGGAAGACAGAGTATCGTTACAACTGAATAAGGTACTGCAGAATATTAAGGCTTTGTGGTATGGTCCTTGAGGTATTGGAAAAGGTGGGAGATACCACCTACAGACTCAGTCTACCCCTATACGGTATTTCTTAATCATTAGTGAATTTGTAGAATCCTCAAACTCTATGAGCCTTCCATGTTGGATCAGGAGTAGGAGTAGGTCCTACATACCATAGAGGAATTAAAACTATAATATTAGGTAGAGTTGGTAGAAGATAAATAATTTTTCATAAGAGGTCCATAACTACAAGGAAGGAGAATCATGACCTTTTGCATATTGGGTTAAAAGGACAACTTCTAGGAAAAAATCAAAGTGCTACTTCAAGGAGAATGTAGAGGAAAATTTCCTCACCTCATTCAAGAAATATTTTGGGGACCAAAATCCCTCCTAAATGGGATGAATGATCCGATTTTATTTCCATTATTTTGTTTGTCATATATCTCGATCCTAGAAGGAATAAAAAGGAAGATATTTCCACTTTCTCTTTAGAGAACTAGACCTATGTCTCTCTAGTGCAGTTGTGAAGTGGATAATTTCAAATCAGGGTGAGATTCAGTTCCATTGGTTTTTCTATTGACCATTCTAAATTAATAAATCTCAACAAAAATCAAATGTGGGCATATCCCAAGAAACCAAAATAGATTAGTGGGCCAACTAGATAAGATTATTCATTTATATTTAAAGGATACTAGAATCAAATATTTTGGAAAGGAGTCTCAAAGAATATCATCATTAGAAATAAAATTATGGCATTGGTAGATTGAGAGTTTATCCTCATAAATAGCATAAGGGCATGGACAATTCCAGTGAAGCGTAAGAGGAAAGAAAAGTATTTAAGAATCATAGAGGGAATATACAAAGCCTGATTAATAAGTAGATATAAGGTCAAGTCTAGGGAAATGTTGTGTTAATTAGTATACAATAAATGGATCAATAAGATCAACAATCACCCATAAAATAAAATTGTGATGCAGGAGGCAACTGCTTAAACTATCCATATGTTGGGAAGAGTAACCAAATGGATGAGGATGCAAATCTATGTAGAGATAACAACTTCCTAAGGTCATGTTTAATCCCAGTTCTGATGGAACAAATGAAAGGGGATGTGCTTTGTCCAAGGGCTTCTCATCTTGCTACCAAAAATAATGTTTATTTTCGGGTCCCCTTTTTGGATTTTTTTTTTTTTTTTTTGTTCCTTTTTCAAATTTTAATGAGCTTGAAAACGAAAAAAAGCAGAATGCAAGTTAATGCTAAAAGGAGGAATGAGTGTCGTGATCAAGCAAACTAGTTCCAAGCGCATGGAACATAAGGATGCTCAAGGCAAAGGGACAATATGCGTGATACATCTAATTCTCGGGAAAAATTCTCCATGGTTCAAGGTGTCGATCACGTAGGAAAAAAGTGCTAAAAGGCTTGTGCATAAGGAATTCTTTAAAGGTTCAGCTGAGAGGAAACATGGATCCGAAGATTAGCCAAAGATGCAAGATGAGGACCTCGCAATGCGACTAATCATGGCCACAACAAGATCCCTTCCATGTAAATTCCTACAAGATCCAAGAGAAGGTAAGCTCAATGTTTTTTTTCACATTTAGAGAGTACGAAAAAAACTAAAAGAAGACCTGTGTAGTACCTTTCAATTAAGAATCCAATTGATCAAAAAAAGGGCGAACTTGCACCAAAGGGACATCTTTCAAAAACCGTTTTAACGAGTGCGTGACAAAGACAAGATCACTCAACTATCTTTCAATTTTAAGGAGTCTAAAAAAGAACTTAAGGGATTCCATAGACTTTTTCTAGGCTTAGTCTCCTTAGCCCAAAAAGTATAAAATATAAATATGAGAACTCTCCGATGCTACCTAATTTCCTCTCGAGGCATGCCCTTTTCTTCGACATAATCTACCTGCCTAGAAAAGGGTTGCAACCTACGTTGAATAGATGTTCTTTTGGACCAAACCTTACAAGTGGAAGGAACAAGGTCACCTCGAATGCATATTTCTACATCTAGGGAGTCTTAAAGAGCTTAACTATGGACTCCTAAATCAGCTTCGTAAGTAATCTCCAAGGCCTAAAAAGAGATAAACCAAAATTAAGGAGAATTTTCATTTTTCGAAAATTTAGTCCCCGGGGCTTGAAAAATGGTTAAAATTACATCCGAATACTTTCAGTGAACCGGGTTCCTAGAGCATACCTTATTCATAAAATTATCCATCCGTAATCAAAAAGGGGTAAACTAGTACCGGACAAATGTGCCTTCAAATTCAAGTTTGGCGAGCGTGAAGGGAAACAAAGACGCCTGACAATATTTTCAATTTTAGAGGAGTCTCAAAAGGGATTAAAGAAGACCTAAGGGAGGATAATTTTCTCAAGTAATCCAAACGATACCAAAAAGAATAAATAATCTCTCATTGGATGTTTCTTTCAAAATTTAAAGCAAGCTTCTTTGAAAGAAAGCAAACCGTACTCATTAGGGAGTCTCGTAAAGTCCGCACGATGACTAGGAAGAAGAATGAGGCTTCATTGAAAATTCATGGTGGGACTAAAAGGACTCCCGCGGCTCTATGAAGTACTTCAAAATGGGAACCAAAATGGAAAACAAGGCTCTAACTAGGATTCCCATGGAAGGAAGGCTCTACCACATAATGTACGACACACTTATCAACAATGAAGGTTAGTGTCACAATTTAGTGGGGTCGATCCTAAGGCCAAAAGAACTAGGAAACATATAATGAAAAAATGAAAGTAGGAAAAAACCTGTATGTCGGTTTCGAGGTCAAAACCTGTCAGAACGTATCGATATGATGAACAAATGTCAAATAAAACAAACATATCCAATATCATGCATATAAGGCCAATAACACTCATCTAGAAGTTAATAGATCTAATATAGTTAGAAACTTCAGAAAATAAGAGATGCTAATGAATAAAAAATTTGAAAACAACAAACCTGGACTATAAAATATGTACAAGGTACCGCACAGCCGTACGAATCATTCATAGTACTAGTTCAAGTATAGTCCGTTGCTAGGCCCTGACCAAGAGTCTCTTCGATAGTCAACCTAGAAAGTCTCCCAAAGGGAAGAAAACACAAACCACAGTGTAAATATTCCAACGGTATAGAAACTATAGTCATGGCTTCAAGGATAACCTCATCTGAAGGCAATTCAAAATCCAATAAATCACGAGAATGAGGAGGGTCTCCAGTCCCGAAGGGAAAATAAAACTAACCATATTTCATATTATGATGGAAGTTCTGGTCAGGACTAGAAGAGTCTATCAGCGAAGAATCATAAGAACAAGGGCTTGAGGATCTACAAACAACAAGATCAGACACAAAAGGAAACTCAAGATCACTTGGACCAAGAGGGGGAAGCAAGGGATCCCATGCCCCCATTGGATAAACCAATGGATCAATTTTTGATA
>SNQJ01S0067366.1:75063-85150 GCA_010110895.2 Picea sitchensis | reverse complement strand
ACTTGGATCCACAAGGTGACCTTCTCCTCGTGTGAGTTTCAACCTTGTGAGCATCAGAAACAAAACTTGCAAACAATCAAGTCTTCAAAACCTTTGCTCTGATACCAACTTGATCTAAAAATGAAAGAAGACTTGATAAACTTTATTAAATTAATTGCAAGTGAAATGTTATGTGTTTAATGCAACAGGATCAATTTGCAACACATATTAAAGGATTACTTATGTAGAAATAAACATAGACAGCATCATAAATCATTGAACATCAAACATAAACACAACAACTTGATAAAGGAGTTCACCCCACTCTGGGCTACATCTCCTGGTCCAGCCTCCAAATGGATCTTTTATATTAAATTGCTCAAAGTGCTTAAAAAAATGTCTTACAGTACTCAAATCAACAAACTGACTGCTTCAATGGCTCCGCAGTGTCCCAAAACCCCTGTCTGGGCTCTTTTGGCACCTGAAACGGTCGAAAAATGAGAAAGATATGCCTCCTTGAAGCTTCCTTCTTTCTCTTGTTGTCTCTGGTTCTACAAAATGTACTCTTGTGCTTCAAACCTAGCACACACGCTCTTAAAAGCGTAAAAACCAAGACCCGTACGCAACCGCGCACCGGTTCAAACCGTAGAACGGTTAGGGGCGCCCAGCCCTTAACCGTCTCGGCACTGGGTCATATTGCTCACGTGACCATAGGCTTGGCATCAAAGTAGTTAACCCGTTTTTAAAACTCCCGCGCGGTTATACACCGACCAACCACGGGTTACACATATAAACCAAAGGTTAACAAACCCCGCGCGCGTTTTAATATGCAAACGTTAACATATATATATGMAATGTTATATTGCAATGTATTGCAATATACATTGCGCACRTTTTAATATTACAATGTGTTATATATAATATAGTCCGTGGACTATTCAAACCCGCGCCATATCATATGGTTATATGTGTTACAATGAAACCATGGGTCGGGGCGTAAGCCCCGGCCCGCCCCTTTTTCCACATAGCACAAAACCCAAACATAAATATATATGCGCTGGACTATATAACAAGGAACATGTGCGGGACTGTTGGCTAGCGTAGTGTTATGAAAACTTTGGTGTATCGAGAGGTCTGGGGGTCGAACCCCGCGGCCTCCAAATCCTTTTATACCAACACAAACATATAGGCCAACCACATAGTGACACGTGTCATCACATCACTGGTCAACGGACATCCAACCAAACTGTGCCACATCATCAATACACCACATCATCATGATGGTACGGCCCTCCACGTGGCCGTACGGACTGTACGGACAGGTACAGTCAGCATCCCAAATTTTTACCTGTTTGACTTGGCGGTCAATTCGCAATATCTCCTCCATACGGACTCCATTTTCAAAAATAAATATACCGCCGGAATCAGGAAAATGAGATAGACGCAATGGCACTGTTGTCGTCTCAATCCGAGCACTTTGAAAATTGAGAAAAATTTGATCCCCTGATCAGACGTAGCCGCACCCGCAGGTATGCCCGCTCCCACAGGATCTTCTTCTTCTCACGGCCCGAAGAACTCTTGAATAGCTCTTCTATTTCCCTATCGGGAAAATATGCACCCACAGATCTCTTCGCACAATTCCCCTTGCTTTACTTATCGAGAAATCGGGACTCGCGACTTCGCGATGTCTAAGGTCGATCACTGGGCTCTCGAATCCCTGAGACCCGACGGCCAGTCAACGCAGACTTTCCCCAGTTGGAACCTTCCTTATTGCGATTTAGCTACTCACGATATCAAGCACTGTGATTTGCCGACTCCCGATACCCGACGTGACGAAACTCCGATGCACACATGCGAGTTAGCTTTTCCACCTCCCGTCGCTTCTATCGGGATTTCAGAATTCGTGGGATCGCGAATCCTGATGTCAATGGATTCGGGACTTTCCTTTTACCGATCCCCGATATGGTACGCCACCTGTCCTCCACTAACTCCTGTTGTGGCCCACACATTTCTCCCGTCGGGATATCACGTTTCACGATTCCAAACTACAAGAGAAACTTATCTCTGAAATCTCCGATGACCAAACTCTGACTTCCTCGAATCCTCTGACACGCGTCCAAATTGATGGATGGTTCTGGGCTCGTCGGGATATCGTGGATCACGATATCCCAATTCTCATTGCAACAACTTGGAGCTTCGACTCGCGAACCCCCGATACATGATATCATGTGTAGATTTTACGGTCCTTGTGACTCGAATCGATGGCTCTACCCCTCCTGAGATTTAAACCCTCGGACATCCTCGCCGTAACCTCCTTGCACCTCCGCAAGATCCAATGACCCTCAGAATTTTGTGAAATCTCCCTGAAGGATTTCGACAGCCCGTTCTCCTTTTCTTAATCCACCAAAATGACGACGGGTTCTTCCACAGAACTTGTCCACTTGCTCGCTAACCTGTGATGCTTCTTGCAAGCCTTACAGGAAAAACCTCTCTGCATTCCCCTCGGTGATTTCTCAAGGTTCTATACCTCCTGAGCTTCCTTACGACTCTCAAGTCTTCAGAAAGAAACTTTTCACGCACTCCTTGTGGCAAATCTTCAACAACGTCTAAGCGTTGAAGTCACTCGACTCTGCACACACCTGCAACAACATTCTTTTAACACTTCCCTCAGGTTCGCAACCCTGAGACCTTTAACCAGCCTGTACACTCCTTGCACGGCTCCTGTGCCCAACTGCACCTTCTGGGATGAATGAGAATAGAAGTTATCTCTACCTGAACCCTCTGTCAATGCACTCCTTGCGGAAAAGTTCGACTGCACTCCTTGTAGGAATCCTCTGGCTCAAATAGAGAAACAATTGAAACTCATTCCTTTACGCTTTCAGACTTTAATTCAACCATGAAATCACATACACAACATATAAAAGCAAATGCATAATAGAAAGCAAAAATTCATGAGCATATCCATATCAAATACACAGAGAACAACACGAACCATGAATTTGAATCAAGGATCTTCTACTAATTCAAATATCAGTACATGGGTGTTCTTTACAACTCTTTGCTTTCTCTTGCTCTCCTATTCCTCCAGAATAATATTACAATGTACAATGAGGGTGTCTATATCCGTTTTCCCTCCTTCGTTCTAAAGCTATCAAATCTAGAATTAAATTCCTATCTACCAACATTAACTATATTAAATGTCGACTATCTACTAAAGGACAAGAGCTATCCACTCAAGGTCCATTTACAATATACAAAGGTGCCTCTTCTTAAATGACTTCATTTAAGATCGTGCACAATTTCAAAGCATTCTTTTCAAAATTTGCGTTAGCTTCTCGAGCTGTCTTCCGCTTCCGCGTTGGCTCGCTTGATGTGTTGGCGATGCTCCTGCATCATACTCCCTTGCTTGAAAACTTTCATGGGCTCTTGTCCATGAGTTCCTGCACGGAATGTCCATGCTTTAGAATTTCTGCTTCATTCTCCCAGCTGGCATCTTCAACTGGATGGTTCTTCCATTTGACCAGATACTCATAGTATTCTTTCCTCCTGGTCTTTTTACCCACTCTCTTGTCCAGTATGCATTCCATTTGTGGATTCTCTGCTATCGACATCTTCTTCGTCCACTGGATCACTGGCTGCTCATTTCCAGTCTTTGCTTCTCCAGCTCTGTATGGGTATAAATCTGTGATGTTGAATATCAGAGATATTCCGACCCCATCTGGTAACTCGATCTCATAAGCATTTTCCCCAAATTTTCTTAAGATCTTGCATGGTCCGATTTTATTCATCTTTATATTATTGCATGTTCCCCTCGAGAACCTTTCTTTCCTTAAATGTGCCAGAACTAGATCACCAACTTCAAACCGAAGTTGTCTATGATGCTGATCTGCTCTGCGCTTGTACTCCTGGATTGATTTTAGCAACCGCTCCTTCACCCTACCGTGAAGTTCTTTCATCTCTTTAGCGAATTCTTCTGCACTAGCGCTGCTAGTAGTAGTCTGTTCTGAATCCCTCAATTCAGAAAATCCTCTCAGCTGCACACCATACACAATCTGAAATGGACTTCGGCTAGTGCTCCTGTTTACTGAGTCATTGTATGCAAACTCTGCCTGTGGTAATATGTTGTCCCACTGGCTGTGGTGCTCTATCACCAAGCTTCTCAACAAGTCTCCTAGACTTCTGTTGACCACTTCTGTCTGTCCATCCATCTGAGGATGATAAGCCGAACTAAACATCAAATTAGTTCCCAACTTATTCCATAAGGTCCTCCAAAAATTCCCTATGAATTTCATGTCTCTGTCTGAAACTATGCTTTTCGGCAATCCATGAAGTCGAATGACCTCCTTGAAGAAAAGATTTGCGATGTGAGTCGCATCGCTGGTCTTCTGGCATGGGATAAAATGTGCCATCTTGGAAAACCTATCCACCACCACAAAGATTGAGTCAACTCCTCTTTGCTTCCTTGGCAACCCCAATACAAAATCCATGCTTATTGCCTCCCATGGCCTCTCTGGTATGGGAAATGGTTGATAAAATTCTGCATTCTGCTTCCTCCCTTTTGAATGCTGGCAAATCCTACATCTTTCTACGAACCTCTTGACCTCTGACCGCATCCCTGGCCAAAATTATGACTCGCTCATCTTCGCGAATGTCTTGTCGTGATCGAAGTGTCCTGCTAATCCACCACTGTGTTTCTCCTTCAACAGATTCTCCCTCATGGAGCAGTTTGGAATACACAACTGATTTCCTTTGAACAACAATCCTTCTTGGATCACGTACTCTATCCACTGGCTTATGTCCTCGAGAACTAGATTCTCAGCTGCCTCGTACGCCTCCTTAAAATTTGGATCGTCCCTGTACATGTCCCTGAGATTCTCAAAGCCTAAGGTCCTGACTTTGAACTCCTGCATCAGCAAACATTTCCTGCTCAAAGCCTCAGCCACTTTGTTAGTAGTACCTGAAATGTGTTTAATCACAAATGTGAAATTTTGCATATACTCTACCCATTTTGCATGTTTCTGATTCAACTTTTGCACGTGATCTTCCGCTTCAATAGATTTAAGCTCTTCTTAGCCTCTGTTGTCCAGTGAAAAGACTTATGCCACTTCTTCACTGTATCCATCATTGCTGTGCTAATTCCACTAAAATTTCTGATGAATTTTCGATAGAAACTAGCCAAACCATGAAAACTTCTGACCTCAAATATGTTCCTCGGTGATGGCCAATTCTTGATCACTTCTACCTTATTCGGATCCATCCTCAACTCATTTGCAGATATAACAAAACCTAGATAAATGAGTTTTGTCTTCATAAATGAGGACTTCTTCATATTTATCAACAACTTCTCCTGTTGTAGCTTCTTCATTATAATGGCCAAATGCTTCAGATGCTCCGCCTTCATCTTGCTGAAAACCAATATGTCATCCAGATACACGATGAAAAATTTCCCGATGAACTCCTTCAGGACTTCATTCATCAACCTCATAAAGGTACTTGGTGCATTCATCAAGCCAAACGACATGACAAGCCATTCATATAGTCCTTCATTTGTCTTGAACGTGGTTTTCCATTCATCACCCTCTCTCATGCGAATCTGGTGATATCTGCTTTTCAAATCAATCTTTGAAAAATATTTGGCTCTGCTCAAGCAATCCATTAAATCGTCCATCCGTGGTAATGGAAACCTATACCTGATGGTTATCTTGTTGATGGCTCTTGAGTTGGTACACATTCTCCATCCTCCATCTTTCTTCGGACTGAGTACCGTTGGAACGACACACGGGCTCAAACTTTCCCTGACTAGTCCTTTGTCTAGCAGCTCCTGAACCTGCTTGTTGACCTCTTCATTTTCTTGCGGCGTCAACCTGTATGCGGCTTTGTTCGGAAAACTTACCCTTGGTATGAGGTCTATATGATGACTCACACTCCTCATCGGTGTTAACGAATGAGGTAATTCTTCCACCACAATGTCAGCGAACTCTTCCAGCAGTTCTTGAATCTCTTCTCGTAGATCATCCACTCATGTGCTAGTTAGGACAATTCTTGGTTTTCTGACCACAAAGAATTGTGGATCTTCTTTCTTTTTCACCTCCATAAGAAGTTCCTTCCCACTCATGAGAAGTACTGTGTTGTTTACTTCCGACTTCACCTCCTTATCCTTTATCGGAAGCAACATATGGGTTCTCCCATTCTTCTCTAAAGTATATGTGCTCATTCTCCCGTCATGAACCACATTTCTGTCATATTGCCATGGCCTACCCAACAATAAATGAAAAACATCCATAGGAATGACGTCACACAAGATCTTATCATTATATCCTCCTATTTTGAATTCAACCAAGCATTGTTTAGTAACAGTTACCTAGTGTCCCTTTTGTAGCCATGAAACCTTGTATGGATTCAGGTGATCAGTTGTCTCCAGCTCCAGTTTTTCCACCATCTCGGTTGAAATGAGATTATATGTGCTACCGCTGTCCACGATAACCTTGCATACCCTATCCTTGGTCTTGCAAGATGTCCTGAAAAGTCTGGTCCTTTGAGCTGAGTCCTCCACCTCCTTTCCAGGTGTTAAGAGAACTTTACGCATCATCAATGACCTTCCACCTTCAGCGTCTTCTACCTCAACATCCCGCCTCTGCGCCTCAGTGATGTGATATTCTCTGATGTCCTTCTTTTTCTCTGGACACTCAAATGACTTGTGCCCATTCTTTCCACATGTGAAGCAAGTGATTACTCCACCTCTTCCCCTTCCTCTACCTCTAGTACGAGGAAAAGTGTTGTTGTCAACGTATCCTCCACTCTGCTCTATATGTTGCCTTTTCTGTTCAACGTATGGCCCTCTCTGTGAGGTTCCACCTCTCTCTATATTACCCTGAGGTTTCTTCCATTCCTCCTTAGGCTTCTAGTATTTGTCCTGGGAAACTTCTTTGCCTCTGGGTTGGCTTCTGCCTCGACCCCTCTGACCTTGCTTTCGGCTCAACTTCTCCTCAGCTTTCAGAGCCATCTGATAAGAATCCTCCACCGTTCGGATGGTAACCATGCTTAATTCATCCCGAATGTCGTATATTAGACCATTCATATATCTAGAAACCTTCTCATCATCGCTCTCCTGATGACCTGCTATGATGTTCAGTTAATAGAATTCCTCCGTGTATTCTTTCACTGTCATCATCTTTTGTCTCAGGTTCTGCATCCTCCTAAATAGAGTAATTTGATCGTCCTTTGGGATGAACTTTGCCTTCATCTTTGCAATCATTCAATCCCAACTCTTGATCTTCTGCTTGCCTTTGCAGCATTTATTTGCTTGTAGCTCATCCCACCATAATGTTGCATGTCCTTTTAGGCGTGTGACATCATGTCTGACCTTCTTATCCTCTTCGATATCCTCATAATCAAAGTATGTATCAAGAGATCTAATCCAATCTAGAAGCTCTTCTGCATCCATATTTCCCTCATAGACTGGAATGTCCATCTTCGGCTTTGCACCCATCATGGCAATAGCTTTTATTAGTCGTTCATTCACTGCATCCTCAGCTGCAACTTCCTCTTCGCGTTCAGCTTCAAATTCATCCTCTGAATCGCTGAAATCCCCCGCACTAACTGTGCGTCTTTGCGTTGTCTCCATGTCTTCGAGTCTTTCTCGGAGATCATGCATTTGTCTCTCCATTTCTGGATTCGTTACCTGCCTGCCTCTTCTTCGCATCTCCCTATCTTCTGGATCGGGTGACTGCACGTCCCTTCTCTTGGGCGGCATGATGAATCCTCTTCTCTGCTACAGAAAGCAAAGAGTCTTTCTGAGCTTTGATACCAAACCTGACGCAACTGCACCCACAGGTATTCCCGCTCCCACATGATCTTCTTCTTCTCACGGCCTGAAGAACTCTTGAATAACTCTTCTATTTCCCTGTCGGGAAAATATTCACCCACAGATCTCTTCGCACAATTCCCCTTGCTTCGCGATGTCCAAGGTCGATCACTGGGCTCTCAAATCCCCAAGACCCGATGGCCAGTCAACGCTGACTTTCCCCATTCAGAACCTTCCTTATCGTGATTTCGCTACTCGCGATATCAAGCACTGTGATTTTCCGACTCCCGATACCCGACGTGACAAAACTCTGACGCACACATGCGAGTTAGATTTTCCACCTCCCGTCGCTTCTATCGGGATTTCAGAATTCACGGGATTGCAAATCCTGATGTCAATGGATTCAGGACTTGCCTTTTATCGATCCCCGATATGGTACGCCACCTGTCCTCCACTAACTCCTGTTGTGGCCCACACAATTCTCCCATCGGGATATCGCATTTCGTGATTCCAAACTACAAGAGAAGCTTATCTTTGAAATCTCCGATGCCCAAACTCTGACTTCCTCGAATCCTATGACATGCGTCCAAATTGATGGACGGTTCTGAGCTCATCGGGATATCGCGGATTGCGATATCGCAATTCTCGTTGCAACAACTTGGAGCTTCGACTCGCGAATCCCTGATACACGATATCACGTGTAGATTTGACGGTCCTTGTGACTCGAATTGATGGCTCTGCCCCTCCTGAGCTTTAAACCCTCAGGCGTTCTCGTCATAACCTCCTTGCACCTCTGCAAGATCCAACAGTCCTTGGTTTTTTTGAAATCTCCCCGAAGGATTTCGACCGTCCGTTCTCCTTTTCTTAATCCACCGAAATGACGACGTGTTCTTCTACAGAACTTGTCCGCTTGCTCGCTAACCTGTGATGCTTCTTGCAAGCCTTCCAAGAACAACCTGTCTGCGTTCCCCTCGGTGATTTATCAAGGTTCTATACCTCCTGAGCTTCCTTACGACTCTCAAGTCTTCAGAAAGAAACTTTTCACGCACTCCTTGCGGCAAATCTTCAACAACGTCTAAGCATTGAAGTCACTCGACTATGCGCACACCTGGAGCAGCAGTCTTTTAACACTTCCCTCAGGTTCGCAACCCTAAGACCTTTAACTATCCTGTGCACTCCTTGCACATCTCGTATGCCCAACTACACCTTCTGGGATGAATGAGAACATAAGTTATCTCTACCTGAACCCTCTGTCAACGCACTCCTTGCGGACAAATTCGACTGCACTCCTTGCAGGAATCCTCTGGCTCAAATAGAGAAACAATTGAAACTCATTCCTTTACCCTTTCAGACTTCAATTCAACCATGAAATCACATACACAACATATAAAATAAAATGCATAACAGGAAGCAAACATTCATGAGCATATCCATATCAAATACACAGAGAACAACACGAACCATGAATTTGAATCAAGGCTCTTCTATTAATTCAAATATCAGTACATGGGTGTTCTTTACAGCTCTCTTCTTTCTCTTTCTCTCCTGTTCCTCCAGAATAATATTACAATGTACAATGAGGGTGTATATATCCATTTTCCCTCCTGCGTTCTAAAGCTATCAAATCTAGAATTAAATTCCTATCTACCAGCATTAACTATATTAAATTCTGACTATCTACTAAAGGACGAGAGCTATCCGCTCAAGTTCCATTTACAATATACAAAGGCACATCTTATTAAATGACTTCATTTAATATCGCAAACAATTTCAAAGTATTCTTTTAAAAATTTGCGCTGGCTTATCCAGCTGTCTTTCGCTTCCGCGCTGGCTCGCTTGATGTGTTGGCGATGCTCCTGCATCAAGGTTGGTCATACGTTGTTAGATATGATCCAAGAGGAAGACCAGTAAAGTATAATCATTTAGCCAAGGATGAAGATAATAATGAGGAAGAAGATCATGATTATGTAGATCAGAGAAGGTGGTTGTATTCGATGTGTTAGACGAAGAAGCTAAAGAAGTTGATCATCCAAATGTAGCAGACGATGATCTCATTGACAATATCAATTACTGTATTAGTGAAAATGACGTTGATTATGATGTTTATATGAATGAGCCTTTCACCAATATCGATTCTAAACCAGATCCTGATATAGATGTTGAGCTAGATGAACAAGAAGATGAATGCTATTTAATTGTTTAAAAGAAGAGGTTTGTGTTTATATCTTTTATATGATCTTTATATGTTTTTATTTTGTACAATAGAGTATGTTACATGTTATTTATAATTTCATAGGTATGGGG
>SNQJ01S0067366.1:30679-69024 GCA_010110895.2 Picea sitchensis | reverse complement strand
CAGATCAGATAAATCATGGCCTCACCTTTCATTAAGAAATTATTTGAAGATGTTGGTTGCCTAGGGTTTTGTGAAAGAATTCAAGAGGTGGGCTGCCATGCTAAATTGACCAGCCTCTTTGCCACCAATTTCAAGAAGAATAATACCACAATTGCAGGGGTAGACTTCACTATTTCCACAGATGTCATTGCCACAACTACAGGTATTCCCAGTCATGGAGAAATCTGGTTTAAAGGAATGAATTTGGACATTGAAAATTACAAGGTTTTCCTGAAACCACACTATAAAGATACTCCAAATCATATTTTTCATTTCAGACATTTGTTAGATAGATATGCCCCGTTGATGAAGATGATCATGAAATACTTTACCTATGAAGGGATATTTTCAAGACTGTACCAGTGTCACATAAGGTTGTTGATGCATTTCACTACCATCAAGCCACTTAACTTGCCTCATTACTTATTCAGAAGCCTGGTCAAAATGATAGAAAAGGTACAAAGAAAAGGGAAAGATCAAAAAACAAATTTGTTTCATCATGTTTTGGTAAAGGTCATGGTCATCCAAAAACTTTCAGAAATCAACATTCCTTGGGAGGATTTCATCCGGTCAGTTTCTCTTCTACCTGCTACTAGTCAACCCAATAGTCAAAACACTTCATTAGCACCACCAAGGCCACATTATAAAATCAGTCATAAAAAATTAAAGTGAGTCATATTCATCACTTGGGTCACCACCATGGGAATTAGAACCTTAAGGATAGGTTGAGATAAAGGTAAGGTGATGTTCCACATAAGAAAATCATGTTATAGTCAATCACATAATATCACTATATTACTCAAAGGAAAATTGACTTTTCAAAGCTATTAAAAGGCCATCCTGGTATATTCAATCCTCATTTAAGTGCTCTTAAACTCCTCTTCACCATCAAGGTCCATATAAACCATTAGAACACCAAATTTTTCCATCAAAACACTTATTCGCAACCCACGTTGCGTTTCTGGCAACCCACGCTACGTTTCTGGCAGCCCTCGCTGCGCGTCTGGCAGAAGTGTTGCAGTTTTGAAAAGGAAGAAAAGTAATTCATTGCAAAGGTTTTCTTCACTGAGTCACAAGTCTAGCTCGTCATTAACAAGTAAGTGGGCCACATTCACGCCACCTTTACCCTTATTTTCTTCATTTTCTTCATACAGCTCAGTAAAAAACTATCTCCTAGGGTTTTGTTGCGTCTTAATCTTTCAGTCATATTTTTCCATTTTCTATTGTACAAACCTGCATCCTTTGCTTAAACGCCCTCAACTACACTCCCTAACACCAATCCCTACTCTCCAAAATTTCCCTAAGAGTTTAGACAACAGTTAAACACTACTTTCCCTCCATCTACCAAATTGTCCCTTATCCCTTGTTTCCACAAATTATACCTTACCCCTTCCCTTTCCCACTAAAAACTAGGATTTTCAAATTATGGAAACTGGAAGTAGTGATACTCATAAAAGGATGTACAATGAGGGTGGCCAAGTGTCTAGGTATGAGCCAACATAGATCAGAGAAATCATGGCCTCACCTTTCATTAAGAAATTATTTGAAGATGTTGGTTGCCTAGGGTTTTGTGAAAGAATTCAAGAGGTGGGCTGCCATGCTAAATTGACCAGCCTCTTTGCCACCAATTTCAAGAAAGATAAGACCACAATTGCAGGGGTAGACTTCACTATTTCCATAGATGTCATTTCCAAAGCTACAGGTATTCCCAATCATGGAGAAATCTGGTTTAAAGGAATGGATTTGGACATTGAAAATTACAAGGCTTTCCTGAAACCACACTATAAAGATACTCCAACTCATATTTTTCCTTTCAGATTGTTGTTAGATAGATATGCCCCATTGATGAAGATGATCATGAAATACTTTACCCATGAAGGGATATTTTCAAGACTGTACCAGTATCACATAAGGTTGTTGATGCATTTCACTGCCATCATGCCACTTAACTTGCCTCATTACTTATTCAGAAGCCTGGTCAAAATGATAGAAAAGGTACAAAGCAAAGGAAAATATCACAAAACAAATTTGTTTCATCATGGTTTGGTAAAGGTCATGGTCATCCAAAAACTTTCAGAAATCAACATGCCTTAGGAGGATTTCATCCGGTCAGTTTCTCTTCTACCTGCTACTAGTCAAACCAGTAGTCAAAANCCCACGCAATGTCATGACCTCTCCAAACCAAAACGCAGGAATACACACTAAACCCATGATGTTTCATGTCGATCTACGCCTACAACCTCACCGCATTTCAGCTTTTGATCGATAAAGAGTGATAGAGGAGGCCGAGAGTGAGCTAGTATAGAGAGCGAGCTAGGAGGCTGACCCTCACCGCATTTGAGCTCTCGATCGAGAAAGAGAGATAGAGGAGGCCGAGAGCGAGCTACAACAGAGAGTGATCTAGGGGGCCGAGAGAGATAGAAGAGGTCGAGAGCGATATAGGAGTGTTGATATAGGAGGCCAACCAGCCCTAGCGTGACATAGGAGCATTGATAGAGGAGGCCATCCAACCCTAGCATCGATAGAGCAGGCCAACAATGTCATCAAATTGGGTAATTTTTTTCTAACATTTTAAAACCCTAAATCGAGAACTGAATACCACATTTTTCCTTGTTGCGCACCTCATAGCACACATCCATTTCTAATTGTGTTGCAATGCATATTCCAATTATCGTAGTTTCCAATTTAAAATGAGATTGAATTGGGCACACATAATTCCTTCCTTCAAGCTAGATGAGTTAAATGTAGGATTAGGGGATTAGATAATATTGATAGACAGACATTAAGGAAACTAATAATACAAGTCATCAAAATAACTACAAATTCCAATTGAAGTTCCAATTCTAAATACTTGCTTCTTTGCAACTAGTTAAATTCCCTAAACTCTCATTCTAGGCCCTACATTTTCCTTAATTAAGCATCAATGTAAAAAAAATGCATGTCTCACTCTTGAATTTCCACCAAGAATGTTTCCTCCCACACCTCTTGACAATGTTTCCATTAGAGGGCCAAGGTTACCACATACCGTTGGGATTTTGTTAACCCTTTTTCACATCGTCTCATGCTTTTGTTGACCTACAATAGCTCACACATCACACTCCAATTCTCCCCACATGACTATTCCATCTTGTCCATAATTTCAAAGATTCTCAAATCAAATGGGTCTTCTATGAGGAACTAGGACCTATTAAGGAAATTTCAAGGAGTCCAGTCACTACCTTCCCTAGAATGAGATGACTAGAGAAATATCTTATGGCCAAACCATATAAACTAGAGGCTCAGGGAAGGGAATAAATTGCTCTCCTATCCCACCCTTCAATCCAAAAAAAACTAGGCATAAAGAGAATCTGGATTAGATTGGCATGCTCTTATTAATTAGAAGCATTGACAATTGGTAGCATTAGAGAGTGTGACATATTAAGGGCCATAACCCATAGTCCTTTTGAGCCCATAAAACTAAGCATTATTGTAGATAGAGTCATCATGAGTTTAACATCGATTAATGTAATTGGAGAAAAGCATAATGGAGAGCACCTCCCTTTTTATTAATTGAACTTCATTCATGGATTCCCCCATATCCATAAGAAAATGATGGGATAGTTCCATAATTATTTGAAATCGATGACATAGCCAAGTATTTTGAGATGTTTCCTAGTTTCCCGATAAGCCTTTGTGATGTTTCGTTGAACCTTTGTAATTTCTCTCATGCATTGTCACGTTCATCTATGAAGTTCACTAATTATCTCTCCCATTCTAAAGTGCATCAACAGTTGCAATATTCCATGTTGGTGCGAGGAATGTTGTGAACACTCAATTCCCCACCCTACAAAGTTGCAATGTGTAACTAGGAAAAGAGAATGTTAATGGATTTGGAGATCAGGAGAGGAATAGTGTGAGAAGAGAAGTGATCCACATTGCTTCTATGACTCTCTCCATTAATGCAAAAGTATTGCATGGAAGACGATAACATATCCATTGAAATATGCTTGAACTCATTGTTCTACAACCTGAGGGATCCTAGACGAGTACTTTATTATTTAGTAAATGCCACATAAAAAATTCTGACTTAGATAGGAATTTCAACCACCGTACCTTTTTCCACCACCATTGTGAAGGAGATTCATTACCTCATGCAACCAAGGCCCTATAGCCTTCTCCAGGAGAATAATCCCTTATTGGATTCAAAGACCAGACCAATGTATATTCCTTGTCCTTGATCCTTACAAAACTTGATTTGAGACTTCCAACATATCTATCCCAAGTATCAACATCTTCGTCCTGGAAACTAGGTCCCTCCGAGTAAGCCAACCTTGGTGAAAAATAATATTTTTATTCAATTTATTTCTCCAAGAAAAATTGTAAAAGCCTCAAGACCCTAAAAACATTATGATATGATGTGGAAGCATGCAATTTTCACCACTACCTATCCATGGGTTCATTCGTACTTGTAGCTTTGTTCTTCTACCAACACATCATATAAGAATGGAATTGATTTTGGATTCAAGAATAGCCTATATTGTAATATTTTTCATTCAACCTTGTTTAGAAGAGGAATTTCACAAATTGGGTTCCTTTGAGGTTCACCAAGAACCTTTTTCATCTTAAATTCTTCCATGGTTTTCACAAATCTTACAATCTATGCCATTCTATAAAAGAGAAGACTCACACCCCAAAGCATACCAGGATAACAATAATGGGATGCCAAGTATGATATGACTCAAGTAAACAAGGACCCCAATAAGTTTCTTACATACAATAGAATCAAGTTTATTCCCCAAGCATAACATGGGTTCCCTGAATATTTGCTCACTAACTTATCTTCTCATTTTTTCGAGTGTTGGTACCACAAACTTATATTCGCACGATAACTTATCTTATTTTTTTAACGAGTGTAGGTACCACCAAATATGTATCTTTTAGAACTATATTCCTCGAGTGATGATCAATATATACTCAAAGAGGTTGAAAGTGAGACGTGTTGTACTAGATATACCGGTTCTAGATCAACTAGATCTGAAAAGGTAAGGAAAAGATTTTGTATATGCATGCAATTTTTTATTGCCAACGAAGGGCCATGTAATTATGATGTTGAGAGCATAGGTGAAATTGAGTTTCCCTTGAGGTATAGACATATAGTGCAACGATGGGCACCTAAGGAGCTACCTAAAGTTGACACAGATTTCTTCATTAGTGAGAGGATGTATCGCATTGATCCTTCGTCCTTCCATGGATTGGGCTTATTTTCCATAGATGGAATAAAGGTTGGATATGGAACTGTAACTAAATTGATGGAGTATGTCAGACCATTATACAAATACAATCATTGGTTGATGTTGGTCCGATATACGCGAAGTATGTGAAGATACAGAGTTGTCACAAATTATATACAACTAGTAGATAACAATCAAAATAAAGGGGCAACTATGTATATTGATGGAAGGAAAAAAGTGTTAGGGACCTAACCCCTCACATAGGTAGAACAATGTATTTTGATGTAATAAAGGTTAATATTAATAAGTCTTTAAAATAAAGTAGAATAAGTCGAATGTAAGAAAACCTAATAGAAGCTTCCGCTTCTAGAAGGATCTTCCTCTAGATGGTTCTATTTATAGACATATTTAGTATAAATAGGATTCGAGGGTATGAGAACCCTGGCTTGGATATTATTTTAATAGAGATATGCTCGACTGGACGTTGCCCCATCAAAGAGGCCCATGAACATTGCTTTCAGATTCAAAGTTTTCTTTCTGGTGTTATTTTGATATCATTTCAGTGTTATTGTGGTGTTGTTCTGGTTATATTGTTGTTTATCTGCCATTTCTAGCATATTATTTCTATTCTGCATACTTTTTATATCTGGAATATTACAAGTGGTATCAGAGCACTTTCCTCGACAGAAAATTGTGGGTTAATTTTTTTTTAGGGTAGAGACATATTCCGATGTCTTTAAGCTACAGAGATCTGTCATTACGCGCATAAAACTATGGTTGAGGGATTCATATACATAGGAAATACAAGTGGTTCTTAAGTGCACATCTGTTGGCCACCCTTGTAACCCCTATTGGTACCCCTTCGAGTGGTAGCGCATCAGACAACACCTGTATATGGATCAACCTAGATTTCCTAAAGCCCTCTTTAGATAAACTGATCGGCTGCTTGACTGCTATAGTGCCACCAAGAACAACACTTGGGAAGATACTCTCTAGTACCTAGGTAGTCAGGTAGTACGGATAAGGGAACACTCTAGCCTCCTTAGTTAGTGCCCTGAGATATTAGGCCGAGTACTACTATTGGACCCCGCACGTATATCAGAGAGTTGTATCACATGGAAAACCATTTTCTGTAGAACCCTTGAATACCTAACCCTTGGGGACATAAAAAAAAGTAAAATAGACAAGATCTATTGCCACACAACTATGTTTGAGTTGCCAAATCACTACACATTTCTTCCTAGTTAAACATTTGGGAATTTCATCACTGTACTATTCTTCAGACCGGAGTATAAATCCGTAGGTGTACAAAAAAAAATAAACAATTCATTGGATTTATCTCTTCACCATTATCACATTCATACCTATCATTTTTCAGCAAAATTTTTGACCCCACCCACCCCTTTTCGGTTCCCTCGTCATCATGGCCCATACCCGTAGCCAAGACTTGGAAGCTCGCTTCAATACCTTGAAATCTAATTTCACAGAGACCCAACAAGAAATGAAATAACTCAGTGCCAATATTTCCACCATCAATACAAACATGCATTCCTCCATCATCGCCTTAATCAAGGAACTCAAACAAGACATGACTACCCATCTTGAATCTGTCATTTTGATGATCTGCACTAAATTGCATATCCCTGCAGATACCCCTTTATCTAACCCACATTTGCATAATGAAGCTGAAACTTCCTCTCATTCCCATAATTTTCATCCCCATCACTTTCAGTGTGACCTACACCTTCTGCGGGTGGATGTGACCAAATTTGATGGCTCGGATCCTACTAGTTTGGTAACTCAAATGGAACATCATTTCTATTTGTACGGTATTTCAGATGACTTGGCCAAACTCCGATATTGTGTTCTCCATCTAGATCAAGAACGTTGGAAATGGTGGAAATGGAGAAAAACTTCACATCAAGGTTATGTTGCTTGGACACACTTTGTGGCAGAGCTTTATGAACGTTTTGACAGCGACACCAACCATTTAGGCCATTTGAAAAAATTGAAACAATCTATCACAATGGAAGACTTTATAGCTACTTTTGAGCGACTGGCTTTTCGTACAGAGGACATGTCTGATGATTTTTTCTGAGAATGTTTTATGAGTGGCCTCAAGGATGAGATTTGTGCCTGTGTCCTCATGGCTTGGCCTCAGAGTTGGGTGGAGGCTACTAAACGAGCTAAGGAAGCACAACAAGTTTTCTCTTCTCAAAACTGGAAACCCCCTTTATTTATCTCACTAAACCCATAAATCCCACTCCTCCTTCCACTCCATTAAAGATCCAAAATTGACCAGGGCTGAAATGGCTAAATGCCAACTCAAAGGCCTTTGTTATAATTGTGATGAAATTTTTTTTCCAGGCCACAAGTGTAAGGAACAAAATATTTTTATGGACATCTTGGAGGATGTTTCAGAAGAGGATGTTCAAACTCCCCTTGTGTCTGAGTCACCTGAACCCACGGAAATAAACCCTCCCTCAGAGCCTCCTAAAGTAGAATCAGTCATTTCCCTAAATTCTCTCACTGGCTTCTCTGCTCCCCAAACCCTCAAGCTATTTGGTTACATCAAGCATATGAAGGTAATCATCCTTATTGATAGTGGAAGCACCCATAATTTTATTCATCACCACATTGCCCAAGAAACTCATTGATATATCCATCCAGTCAATAATTTCCAAATCATGATTGTCAATGGTGGCTCCATGAAATGTGGATGGTGTTGTGAAAATGTGTGTCTCCAAATTGGAGACTACCACATGAAATCTCATATGTTTTCTATCGACATGGGTGGTTGTGACATTTTGTTGGGTGCAGACTGACTAAGGACTTTGGGACCCATTCTCATGGATTTCAAGGAATTAACCATGCAATTCGACCAGGAGGGCCAAAAATATAAGTTTCAAGGCATCACCATCAGTTCACCTGAGATCATTATTTCCCATCGCATAGAAAATATGCTCAAAAAGGGTCATTCTGGTGTTATTTCCCAACTCCATGCCATACAGGAAACTAAGACACCCTTTGTGTCACAATACTTCCAATCCATCCTCTCTAAACATTAGTTTGTCTTTTCCACTCCTCAGGGATTCCCACCTTCCCATGGTGTTCATGATCATTCCATTCCCCTTATACAAAGAACCCTTCCTCCAAATATCTATCCTTATCGTCACCCCTTTTCCCAAAAAAATGAAATTGAGAAAATGGTTCAAGAACTTCTTAACGCAGGCATTATCTGCCCTAGTACGAGCCCCTACTCTTCTCCTGTGGTCACTGTCCTAAATAAAGAAGGTTCTTGGCACATGTTTCCTAACTTCCACGCCCTCAACAAACTCACCATTAAAGACAAATTTCCCATTCTTGTCATTGATGACCTCTTGGATGAATTGAGTGGCACCCAATTCTTTACTAAAATTGATCTTCGTTCTGGCTACCACCAAATCCATATGAAAGAGGAAAACATTCCTAAGACTTCCTTTCAAACTCATGAGGGTCACTATGAGTTTTTGGTCATGCCCTTTGGCTTGTGTAATGTACCCTCCACCTTCCAAAGCCTCATGAAGCATGTCTTTCACCCTTTTCTTCATCATTTTGTGTTAGTTTTCTTTGATGATATCCTCATCTATAGAAAAACCTGGATAGACCATCTTTCTCATGTGGATCGCGTTCTCCATCTACTCTCTCAGCACCAACTTTTCCTGAAACAATCTAAATGTGCTTTCGGAGCCTCAGAAGTCGAGTATTTGGGTCATCTTCTTGGAAATAACGACGTCAGGGTGGATCCTAAAAATATTGAAGCTATGCAAGAATGGCCTCACCCAAAGACTCTCAAAAGCTTGCGACGATTTTTGGGCTTAACATGTTATTATCACAAGTTTGTTAATAATTATGGAAAGATTGTGGCACCTCTCACCACACTCCTTAAAAAGAATTCTTTCATTTGGACTCCAATAACTGCTCAGGATTTTCAAACCTTGAATATGGCCATGTGCACCACTCCAGTCCTGGCCCTTCCTAATTTCACAAAGACCTTTGTCCTGGAATGCGATGCTTCAGGGAAAGGTATTGGTGTTTTCCTTATGCAAAAGGGTTGACCTTTGGCCTTTACCAACAAACAATTGTCTGAACAAAATTTGGTCAAATCAATCTATGAAAAGGAAATGTTGGCTATTCTGCATGTTGTTGATTTGTGGCACCCTTATGTATTGGGGCAACGCTTCCAAATTAAGACAGATCATCAAAGCCTCAAGTATTTTCTGAAACAATGCATTTCCTCCCCAGAGCAACAAAAATGGGTGACTAAGCTCTTTGGATATGATTATGATATCATTTACAAGAAAGGAAAAGACAATGTGGTTGTGGATGCACTTTCTTGAAAATATGAAGATGAAGGCTCCCTTTTTTCTCTCTCCTTCATTGTACCAGATTGGCTCCAAGTCGTTTGCCAAGAATGGCTACATGATCCAAAAAGTTCACATCTGATACAACAATTGCCGTTTTCCTAGGGTATTCTTGGCTCCATGTTGAGTTTCGATACAAAGGCCACTTGTATTTAAGTAAACAATCAAAACTTAAATCCACAGTGCTTTCTGAGCTTCATGCTACACCCATAGTTGGGCACTTTGGGTTTACCAAAATCTATGATAGGGTCAAACATTCTTTTTTTTGGGATGGTATGAAACAAGACATTTGTAGTTTTATGGCCGAATGTGATGTGTTTCAATGCAACAAGGGAAAAATAGTCAAATTTCCTGGCACACTACAACTGCTTCTGATTCCATCTGCTATTTGGAGGGATATCTCTATGGATTTTATTACAGGCTTACCTAAATCAGGCAATAAATTAGTCATCATGGTGGTAGTTGATCACCTTTCCAAGTATGCTCATTTACAACACCCATTTACAACATCCACAGTGGCTCAAATTTTCATGGACCATGTCTGCAAGCTTCATGGCATGCCGCATTCTATTGTTTCTGATCACGACCCAACTTTCACCAACAATTTTTGGAAATAACTGTTCAAGCTACAAGGCACCCAATTGCATCTTAGCACAACTTATCATCCCTAGACGGATGGTCAAACTAAAGTTGTCAACAAGTGTTTGGAAACATATTTGAGGTATTTTGCATCGAAAAATAAAAATCAGTGGGCTCAATGGTTACCCCTAGCTGAATGGTGGTACAACACTTCATACCATACAACTACCCGCATGACTCCTTTTGAAGTGGTATATGGACAAAATCCACTGTTAGTTCTCTCATATTTACCAGGTGTCTCGAAGGTCCAGGCAGTTGACCAAACACTTACATTTCAAGAGGCTATTTTCCGTACTCTCAAAGAGAATTTGGTCATGGCCAAGAATCACATGAAGCAACAAGCAGATCAAGGTCACTCTAAATGTCATTTTGCAGAAGGGGATCAAGTGTTTCTTCGATAGAAATCTTACAAGCAAAATTTCCTCAAGGCTGACCATTGTCAGAAGCTGGCACCCAAATTTTATGGTCCTTATATAGTTCTCAAGTGTGTGGGATAGGTGGCCTATCAGTTAGCTTTTCCTAGTCATTCTAAGCTACATAATATTTTTCATGTTTCATGATTAAAGAAGATGACTGGAACTAAGTGCCAAACTCAAACCAACCTTATCAAGTTGGACGAAGAAGGATCCATTTGGCTACAACCACAAGCAGTTTTGGACCAGCGTGAGTGTCATCTACATCAATGAACCATCAAGGAAGTGTTAGTCTAGTGGAAAGATACAACTCCAGTAGATGCCACTTGGGAACCAACTACCATTCTGCAACAATTTCCACATCTCAAGCCTTGAGGACAAGGTTGTTTTTAAGGGGGATAACATGTTAAGGACCTAACCCATCACATAGGTAGAACAATGTATTCTGATGTAATAAAGGTCAATATTAATAAGGCCTTGCAATAAAGTAGAATAAGTTGAATGTAAGAAGACCTAATAGAAGCTTCCACTTCTAGAAGGATCTTCCTCTAGATGGTTCTATTGATAGAAATATTTAGTATAAATAGGATTCAAGGGTATGAGAACCCTAGCTTGGATATTTTTGTAATATATCTCTACTCAATTGGAGTTTTCCCCCTCGAAGAGGCCCGTGAACATTCCTCTCAAATTCAAAGTTCTCTTTCTGGTGTTATTTTGATATCATTTCAGTGTTATTGTGGTGTTGTTCTCGTTATACTATTGTTTATCTTCCATTTCTAGCATATTATTTCTATTCTGCATACTTTTTATATCTAGAATATTACAAAAATATTTTGGAAACATTGTGGGCTTTATAAATAGTAAACGATCAGTGAAAATAACTAAGAAACTGAATTTCATATTTGAGGGACGCAAAGGAAATCATATATTTGTATGTGCAAGAAAAACAATAGTTCCAGATGAAGAGTTGTTGTTCGATTACAACTTGAATCGAATAGATAGAGGGGGTGTGGCTATGGGGGTAAATATATTACATACCATTCAATTCAACCTTTGATCAATCATTATTATAATTTATCGCTACAATATTTCAATTTTTTACTGCATATATTTCATTTTTCATTATTTATTTTCTGATATTACTGCAATATTTCATTTTATTAATGTTACAATTACTTTCATAACTCTTGTTGATTAATTTATTGTGTCAACATATGTCTAGGGTGACCGTGATAGATCACACGCTACATTTTTCTAGGGTGACCATGGAAATGCACCCACTGTGCCTCAGCAGATAAATGTTAAATATAGTAACAACTTATGATTACAACAACTAAATTTCTGAAATTTCATTATTTATTTTCTGATATTACTGCGATATTTCATTTTCTTAATGTTATAGGTGAATTTCATAACTTTTTTTGATTGATTTATAGTGTCAACATCTATCCAGGGTGACCATGGAAAATCACCCGCTACATTTGTCCAGGGTGACCGTGGAAATGCACTTGCTGTGCCTCAATAGGTAAATGTTAAATATGGTAACAACTTATGACTACAACAACTAAATTTCTGAAATTTCATTTTTTATTGATGAGTGCAATGATGTTGATCGACATGACATGCTGGAGCATGATGAGCCGAAGCCAGGAACTCCACATGACTCTGGAGATGAATGTATTGTAGATGGAGAGGAATCTATTCATGGAGCAACATGAATTAAAAGCACTGGATCACTAGATCTCACCTTTCTGGTAGATGACGCATGTGTTCCGATCAAGATTCATAAGATTGTAGGTATTTGTTAATTAATTGATTCATTTTTATCATGAAATTGAAATGGACATTTGTTGAGATTATTATAAATTAATGGATAACACGTTTCTGCAGGAAACAATGTTTTCTACAGAAACTTGAATGACAAAGCATTGGAGTTGTTTGTCCCCACCATTTTCACATAGTGGAATAGACAATATAACAAAAGGAAAGATGAATTGATAGGCCACATGGTAAAATTATTCGGCAATACATTCAACAAGAAAGTGGTTACAAAGTTAGGCGACGAGAATTTAAAATATACCAGCGCCCAATATAGGGAGAAATTGCAATTAGAACTCAAGCATGAGTGCCCTCCCATTGTTCTGGAGAAAGAGTGGAAGGCCCCGATAGAGGATGCAAAGGATAACTTGTTTAAAAAACAAGGAAGACATACACGACCTGGTCAAGAAAGGTACAACACATGTCATCTTCTTAGTGAAATATGCTAATTTATGTTTTTGTTTCTTGTTTTAAGTAACAATTATGATATCTATTGTTTTTCAAAAATTAAATATATAGGCTACCTGATACCTCCAAAGAAACCAAGGATAGAATGGAAAAGCACAGGCATCATAAAATAGTCCAGGATGGCTATGGAAAACTAAAATCCCGAATCATAATACTTAAATGATTAGCCGTGGTGAATATTTATTTAACAGTAGAAAACAAATATCTTTTTTTGTTATTGGTAATTTTAATGGTGTTATGCATTGCAGTTAAATATGTTCAACACTGCTTCCACCGAGGAGGACCTAAATATTGGTTACAAGCATGGTTTTAAAAGTGTGATTGAATATAGGAGAAACTTGGGGCAAACTCCAATCTCCCCAACCACGTAGGTAAATAAAATGAATAAGGAAACCATAGTAGCTTGCTTGTAAAGTCTTCATATTTTATTATATCACCCTTAACTAAGTATTTATGTTCGTTTTCAAGAAACAGTGCAACCGCAACAATGAATCTAGCAGTATTCAATAAACACCACTTCATACTAGCGAGCACATTTCCAATGATAGTGGGGAGCATAGTACCCATTCTGATATGCATGCTTCAGAATTAGAAATATTTAATGTGATTGTAGATATTCATTTCTTGACTTATACTTATATATTATCTTATTTAAATGGAAGAACATGTATCTAAGGAGGGTGAACTGCGAGAGGAACCAAGTGGACAAGAAATTAATGCACCAACTGTCACAACTATACAGACATGTAAAGAGAAATATTGTAATGTTAATCAAAATAATGAAATAACTATTTCAATTATATTTCAACATATCGATATGATTATTTTCCTTGTTGCAGTTCATGCCCCTGCACAACTGCCTCCATTCCCTTCTCAACGACATACCATAAGTATGGTACATGAGCGCATGGAAACAAAAAAAAAGAAGGACAGGGCACAAGAAATACAGTGTCAAAGGATGATTATGATACCCCAATCGTCAATTTTATGAATGTAAAAAAACATAAATCAAAGAAAAAATATATGTATACATTCATGACTTGTATTTGGATGTTTATCGATGTTCCTATTATGAAACATTGTTTATATGAATTACAACATTATGCTTCAATGTTTATATGTTCATATGTTTTGATGACTATCCTAGTTATGCATGAATTTCTATATGTTTTCTATATAACAAAATCATTTTTTGGGTATGGAGAATTGATAGCAATGTGGGGAGGAGCCATATGAGCTTCCACCTTCACATGGTTGGCCACATTTAGGTAGAAAATAACCTATTCTTGAAACAAATATAATCTTATTAAGGTATGTAACTACTTAAGTTTTTTCTAGAGTATATTACATAACTAAATGCACGATTTGTTGATTATAGTATTTACTCATATACATAATTAGTCTTTTATGATTCATGCGTCTTGGTGATGGAAATGCATATCACGGACAACTCTTATCAATTTGTATAGGCTAATGGATCACGGTGAAAGGACAATGATAATGTAAGGGTTTTGGCGTGTTTTTTTAAAGTATAGAACTCAATGTAGAACTTATGGAACATAGAAATGTAAAAATACAAATTTGATTGTGTTAAGATATTCATAATTTATGGGACATTACTAGCATCAAATTAATGTATGATACCCTATGTTTGTGGGATGTATAGAGGGTTTATTCATTGTCCCGAATAACCTATTCTTGAAACAAATATAATCTTATTAAGGTATGTAACTACTTAAGTTTTTTCTAGAGTATTTTACATAACTAAATGCCTGTTTATTTGATTATATATTATTTACTCATATACATAATTAGTCTTTTATGATTCATGCACGTCTTGGTGATGGAAATGCATATCACGGACAACTCTTATCAATTTGTATGGGCTAATGGATCTGGTGAAAGGACAATGATAAGGTAAGGGTTTTGACGTGTTTTTTAAAGTATAGAACTCAATGTAGAACTTATGGAGACATAGAAATGTAAAAATACAATTTTGATTATTGTTAAGATATTCATAATTTATAGGACATTACTAGCATCAAATTAATGTATGATACCCCTATGTTTGTGGGATGTATAGAGGGTTTATTCATTGTCCCACAAACAAGCGGGTCTCATACATCAATTTGGTGTCTCGCTAGGTTGTGACCTATCCGTATATTTTTTAGATATAAGTAATTTTATAAGTCGATGTGAAATAATATATAAACACATAAACATATTTGGATCAACCATTGAAATATTGCACCTACAAATATAATTTGGCATGTTTCTAGGACCATTTATCTCCCCTTTCATATTGAATTTTATGAGTAATTGAGTTGATGATTTTATGTGATATATGTTGGCTTAATTTTTATTTTATATGAATTTAAGCATGCTTGAGGTTTTGATCTAATGATTGGTACATAGTTTGTCTTTGGAATAATACTTTAATAATTATGATATTGAATTCAAATTGTAGAGGACACACTGTTGTCATGAGTTAAATGTTTTAATAAGGAGACTACATTTTCGAGAACTTATGGTTTCACCAAGGGTTCTTGTAGGGACCTTGAGTAGGTCCCACTCAAGGGAATGAAGAACACTCTTTTATATAGTAGTTTACAAGTTCATGTAGTAGTTTCATTCAAGTTATTACAACAGTTTCATTTTCTTCAAGCCATTTTAATTCTGAAATTTTACCCCCCCCCCCTCAAGCCATTTTAATTCCTAATATTTTACCTCTAAAAAAAAAAAACATTTTCTACGCCCGGTAGAGTTTCCTTTGAAACTATTGCTAGTTCCTTTGAAATTCCCTCAACATACACATCCTAAGTAATCTCAACCCTATGGGTATTGGTATCCACATATAAACTAACAACCAAATCATTATGGGAACAAGTGAATCCAACAATTTGCTTGAAGATAATGGTGACCATTCTTCTTGTGAGTTAACTTTTGGGTCTACAACCCCTTCAAAATTTCCAATCAATTAGGACACAACATTCCAACTATATCCAATTAAATATCCACAATTAAAATGAAAATACTCTAGTGGATAACAAGTCCTCCTTGCATACACATGATCCTCTTCTTCAATGGCCCAAACTAGGGATCTCCCTCTAAGTACAAAATAATATGATCCACCCTTATAAGAATTAAAGCATCCAAGCAACCATTCCCATGAGAGACCATATGGTTGTATTACCATAGGACTCCCAACTCTACCTACATTCTCTTTACTCCTTGTGCAACTCCATATGGTCATGGGACCTTGTGCCCTAATGTGACATTCTACCTATGTGGATCTCTCTCCTCGTGCCCTTGCGTGGATCCAAAATTCAACTCATAGGTTATGTTGAAGGTTGATCCTTCCTCCCTAATAAGATAATGGTCTGTTGTGTGTTGAACGAAAGGGTAGGAGCCTCCATTTTGGGATGTCTTATTCACTCTAGGTTGAGGCCCAAGTTTCTTGTTAGGTGTAGTTTGCGGGTTGTTGCACCTAGATTGGGATTTATAGTGGAAGCTAGTTAGATTTGAACCTGGGTACAATATTGGATCATAAAGAAGGATACAATATCCTATTAACATTCATTTATACCAATTTGGCATGTCGAAAATGTGTTAAGAACCTTTGATGATGGAGGGTAACTAACTTCCTTCTTCATTTTCCCTTTGAATTTCTATATGACCATCACACTAATTAAATAATGATGGATATTTTAACAATGTGAATTTATTTGCATCATCTAGTGATATTAAATGGATTGATTCTTTTTTCTTATTTGAATTATATAATGCATGCCTCCTCTTCATCCCCTCGAGGGAGTTGTTGGGTAAGGAGACTATCGACAAAGTGTTTGATTCATGAGTTATTGTATCCATGTCTACACCACCACCCCCTGTGGATTGGTCAAAGTCCTTTACAATACCACATCCTTGGGTACCTCTAGAATCATTTTTTTTAATGGAACCCAAAATACATTCTTTGAGTTTTCCTTTTTTGAGTCTTTCCAACAATAAGATTTGTTATTCTTCCGCCTATTAGATTGAAAATCATTTTCCTTCAGAGAGGAAGTTTCTACATGCCCATGCTAAAAAACGACTCTACAACAAAAACCAATATGTTCATAGTCTAGTCAATGTGTTCCATGATTTCTTTGGTTTTTTATCTATCTTCTTCTTCCTCTGTTGCATAAAGTTCTTCAAAGTGTTGCCTAGATGCTTCTTTCACTTCTGTGAAATCTTCTATCTTCTACCATCTTTCCAAGTACATTATTTTAATTATATTCCTATTCCCCTATGCTTTAGCGTTCTTGTGAAATAAATAAGTGTTTCTATCTCCCGTTTTCAACCAAAATCTCCATGATCTTAATCATCATTACTCTTCCTCCTTTCTAAAGACCGCATGAAACTTTTGGCTCGTATATCTTTCTTCCTATAACATGTTCTTAGTGACCTCCTCCTCTTCCATTTTCTTTTGTATTCCTTCTGGTTTTTTTTAACATTCTTTCCTTTCTTGCTCTAAAGGAATATATAATATTTTAACCCAATATTTCATAATATGTTTGACTACCTTTAGTTTATATTCCTAGATATAGTTCAGAGACCCTGTAATTGGTTTCTCCCAAGTAAATTCTATAAGAGCATGAACTTCCTCCTTTTGAAGCCAGAGAGGGTTAAATATAAAATGAATGGGCCCAAAATTTTCTAAGGGTTCAAAGGTTAGACCAATAGGCTTATGATCAAAGACAAAAAAAGGTATAATTTTAGAAGAGATAATATAATTAGAGATTAAAAATCACTATGAATGAGAAACCTATCCAAACGAGTTGCAATGAAACTAGGATTCACTCTTTTGTTACTCCAAGTATACTTTCCTTTGGTTGGTTTTACATCTAAAAGATCCCAATGAGAAATTAAGTCCTCCATTATTTCTCTCATGGGGTCATGAACTATATTACCTCCCTTTTTCTTCGAGTTTATCAAAGTAGTGTTGAAATCCTCAACCACAATGCTAGAGTTTGAACCATACCTTTTTCCAACCACCTGTAAGGAATCCAAGAAACCAACTTTTTATGGGTATATCACTGGCATGTAGACATTAATAAGGGTAAAGGACATACCTAAATAGTGAATATGAGTCAAAATCCAATGTTGCAAGCTTCAAGATGTTTCAATTTAAATTTTAGTTTTGTCCCGTACAGTGATTATTCATTTCCTTATTTATATTTGTGGTTTCTTCTCTTTTTTCCTTGTGATATTTCCTTCCTACTTTTTTGGTTGATTTTTCTTCTTGTATATCCCTTTCTTCTAGAGCTTGCTATGATTTCCTTCTTGTTACTGTCTTCCCTTGTTGAATAGGAGCTTTCATAGTAGCTGGGTCTTGTTCCTCTTGCCTCCCATCTTATAATATTTCCTCCTCTATTTATTGGGGATGACACTTTATTCCTCTTGTTAGTTGAAAAGCCAGCCATAATTTCATCAATTCTCTCATTTCCATTTATTTATTCTATCATTCTCATTTTTATGCAAAAAAATTATCGTGCCATGCCCTCCTTGCCAATAATCAACCCAAAATTAACAATAAATAACACTATAAAAGGGTAAATTTTTTATGGGAAATATATGGTTCTAGGAGAGCATAAAGGTTAGGAAAGTTAGAAACCTTCACCCATTGTGTATTTTCCACTCTTTGGATGCTTGAGAGACAAGCATTAAATTCTTGCAGGGAATTTATAGAAAGCATTCAATATATTGGGCTCTTTCTACTCACACTAAAGAGCACTAGAGGAAATAATATCCCTAATGGGTTGTTGGGCAGAGAAAGGGAAAATATTCCTTGTATTATGTGGAGTAATGGAAGATATTACCATGGCTATTTGACAATTGGATGAGGTGCCTAGAGTTCTTTTAAAAATCTTATTGGCCAAGCATTAGATCAAGTGGGTTGGCTTGAGTGAGCTAGAATCCTGTAGCTTGGTTCCTTCACGCTAGTGGTCTCATAGCCCATATTGAGAATGTTATACAAGTTGGATTCCTATGGTTGGGTGGAAAATTGATCATACACAACACGTTTATTGCACATATTCCTGTTAAAAGATAAGTGATCTATTCTTATTTATGAATATGTAAAATGGATGTTGTTTTATGTTAGAAAAATATATATGATTGCATGGTAATGTGTGTGTTTGATTAACTATGAACATAGGCACTAGCCTACCATGGAATAGTTAGTCTATGCTAGTAAATTTCAATGCATTCCATTAATTCACACTGTACATACATTTTTAACCAATTTTAGGCATTCATGGAAGACATGCCTTTGTTTGTCAAGGTGAGTGGGTCTATGAGGCTAGAATTTGAATTCTTTGATTCATGGCTACCTATCCCATGGTTATGAGTGTTGGGTGAGTATGCTACACTTTTTTTTATGGAAAATGATTATGAGAAGGAAATATATAGATAACTTAAGAATTGAAGAGTGGATTAGTAGTATAAGGAAATCAATTTTAGGAGGTATGGTTTTATAGAAGGAATTTTTGGAATCCTATCCTCTCATAGGAGAACAACTTCCATGGTTTATAGGAAATGGTCAATAATTTCACGTTAGAATTGACCCCTCAATTGGAAGTATGGAAATCCCAAGATTATCCCACCTTCTAGTTGAGACCCTTCATGGTAAAAATGAGTTCTTCTTAGCAAATGTTTATGAAAGGGACAAAGTGAATAGACAAACCATAGGATGCAAGGGAGTATATGAGAAAATTATATTCAATAACATGTTAAAGTAATGGAACTAATATGTAGAGGCCCTATAGGAAATTTGAATTCTACTTGGGTATCATATAGACATATTGGTATGGGTAATAAACAAAGTGGGAGGATATTATCAATCCAAACAAGGTATATTGCAACAATGCATAATATGAAAAGGACTAAAACTTGGAATTGGAATCTTATTTGGAAATTATAAGCCCCAACAAAGACAAGATTATTTCTCTGCCAATAATAATATTTGTTATTATTATGCCTATTAGATTGAAAATCCTTTTCCTTCAGAGAGGAAGTTGCTACATGCCCATGCTAAAAAAAGACTCTACAACAAAAACCAATATGCTCATAGTCTAGTCAATGTGTCCAACTACAATTGTTGTACTCCAATACAATTTGGCCATGAAGACCTTTGCACAATTCTACGTAAATGTAGATTTGGGCTTAAGTTGAGGATGTCACCCTCCCAAATTTTGGATAGTGTACCCAAATTTTTATTGATGGTCACAATAGATTTAATGCCCTTGTATTCCAGAATGACACTGAGAAATATGACCCAAATTACGACCTCTAAAAATTACACCAAATGTAAGTTGAATTCAAGAAAACATAGCTTTATAAAGATCCCTACATTATACATGAACCAATTAGAGCCATCGTCTATAACATGTGAAAAATTAAACTCAATGATAAATCCTAGGAAGGAAAACCCTTTAGAATATATGGATACTAATCAATGGCATCAAAAAAGAATCCCAAGAAGTATATATCCACTTATGAAGATTGTTCTATGATGTACATAAGCCATTAAGGATAGAGACTAGTGAGTGCTTTAGATTATAGTCTTCTCCCTTCTTGGCCCATATAGGACTGTGTTTCAAAATCATAACCGAGGTTTCCTTATCCACACAAAGGGATGTGAGAATATTTCTTAGAAAGTAGGGGAAAACTATGATTTTTTTTGTTTTTAAACCTACAAAAGTTGTCGCAATAGCAACGTAAGTTCGTCGCAAGTATGGCATCTGCGTCGCAAGACATTGGTGGGTTTTTTTTACTCTGCCATGCTTTTTCGTCACTATTTCCATGCTCCTTTCATCGCAAGTATGGCATCTGCTTCTCAAGCCATTGGTGGGTCTTTTTACTCTGCCATGCTTTTTCATTGCTATTTCCAATATGCTTCATCGATATAGAGACACATATTCATCACAAGATGGTATACATCTCTTCTTCTTTTCTTCGGGATTCCATCTTTCCGACATATGTTCGTCGGGCTGCTGACGATAGTTTGTTGTAATTATGATGATGTGAACAAAAAACATTAACATAAAATATTTAGGATGATGACAAGTGGCGGCCTGATTTCATCATTGTTTCCATGAATACCTAGTGCATGGATATAACGATGAAAAAATTTGCACAAAAAATATTGTTTGCCTTTGTGGAAAGTGAGATGGATATGTGTGGCAATAGCAACGAAAAACCGTGGAAAATTTGGTCATATGTAGTAGTTTTTGATGAACATATGGATAAGATCAAACATAAATTAGCTAAGGATGAGAGGTCAATAAAGAAAGAGGAAGAAGTAAGAACCAAAGTTGAATATGAAATATTAAGTTGGGAAGATGAATAAATACTTAAACTAGAAGCTGATAAATTAAGGCAAGAAGAAGAAAACATATTGAAAGAGGAAACAAAAAAAGGAAATATTGAAGGCAAAGGAAAAAATAAGGCTAGCGGTTGAAATAAAAAATAAATTAGAAGAGGAGAAATATGAACCAGGGAATAAATTAGAGGAGGAGAAGGATGAACTAGATGTTTAAATATTGGTTGTCATTGATGTCAACCCTTGAAGAATCCCTGACAATGTGGTTATGGGACCCAAATTTAGTTGATAAATATGGTCACAAAGGATGGTGTAAATGTAGGTAACTCACTCATGGATGGATAGTCCTTGTCGTGCCATTTCTGGTGATAGGTGGTATGCCACATAATTCCTCATGGTTGAGGATTTATGGCCTTGTGAAGTTAGAATCCCCTAGTTGGTTACAAGTATTTAATGAAAGGGTAAAGTGGTTGTAACAAGAAAGTATAGAGGCCCCTAAGTTAAAGGAGATAGGTTACTTAGAAAAATTATAAATAAACCTAAAGGAGTCTTTCATAAGCACATTCACACACATGTCTATTGATTATCTATCTTGTGAATAATGTTTGGTCTATTGGCGAATGCGAGGTTGAGTATGAGGTAGCAGTTCTGGAATTGTAAAGGAAGGTCGAAGGTGAAAGTCTCAAAGTTTCAAAAATGATGAGTAACCTTAGTTTTTGAGGAATATGCGGGTTGCAACTCAGAAGGGAGCAGATGTACGGGGGATAAAATAGAGAAAATAATGGATATCCATGAGAAGTAATGAAGGAAGTCGCAGATCTATGAAAAACTTGTGAAAGGGTGTGAAGAGATGTTTGTACCATATTATTCATGCCCAAGTTGGTTTACTTATCTGTTATCTGATACAACAGAGTGCTCCCAGATCAGAGGTATGTTATTTATGTGTGTTTATCATGGATGACATGGAACATGATGGACACATATTTCAAGGCCCCTTTTGGTTTATGGTTGCATATGGTTGAGGTCCATGTTTTGGTGTCATTTATACATGCTTGAGACATATCCTTGGTATATTGTATATGGTTTTTATGGTTCATTGTTAGAGGCACATATTTGTGACATGGGAATATCTTATGGTATATGGTATGATGCATGCTTTAGGTACATTGTGGTTCATGGTTGTATAGTTGATGGATGATATGGTATTGATTTTGGTATAGAACAAGTTGATGGTACAATGACAGTTATAGGTCGATGATACAATGGCAGTGACAAGTTGATGTGATAGGTTCTAGGTTGATATGATAGTGACAAGTTGGATGATAGGTTGATTATCAAAGGCAGTGAAAGTATCATTGGTAGTGATAATTCGATATAAATTTATATTTCAGGGTGGTAGGACAGGGAAAGGAAAGGGGGTCACAGCCTCCTTTCGGTTGGTTCCAAATAAATCAGGAAGTTGTAGCTTCCTTCAGGTTGAAGCATGAGAATCAAGGGGTTTTAACCTCCTTTTGCTTGGAGCCAGAGAATTCAGGGAGTTGTAGCTTCCTTTAGGTTGTAACATGTAAATAGGGGGTCGTAGCCTCCTTCTACTAGTAGCTGGAGAATTGGGAAGTTGGTTCTTCCAATGAATGTAATCTTTGATATATAAGAAATCATTCTATGGTTTTCTCCCATTTGGGTTTCCATGTAAATTTCGGTGTACTATGTACTTGATGTGATGCTTATGTTTATGTTCTCATGATACATTAATGATATAATGCTAATTGACACATTGATGATATACTACTAGTGTTGATTAAGTTAAAATACTATGGTTAAAAGTGATAAAAGTACTAATATTGATTCACCCCCCTTATCAGTATTCCAACAATTGGTATCAGAGCGGGTCCTTCAAGAAGTAGTATAACCACTGGGAGGAGATAATGTATTACACTAATATTGGAGTACTACAGTTTGATGGCCAAGATTATTCCTTCTAGAGAAGAAGGATGAAAACATATGTGTAGGCACATGGATTTGATGTCTGGAAAGCAATTGTATATGGATACAAAGCACCTGTCACTCCCTCGATAGATAAAGATGGAAATAAACTTGAAGAAAATTATTCAAGGGATAAAAATGCTATCCTGAATGGTTTGGATAAATCAATACATGTCAAGGTTATGCACTATGAATCCACAAAATAAATTTGGGACAAACTTCAGAATATCTACGAAGGAGACGCCAAGGTCAAGGGAGCTAAACTTCAAACCTTTATATTCAAGTTCAAACAATTGAAGATGAAGGAAGATGAATACATTGAATCCTACTTTCTATGATTCGATGAAATAGTCAACGATATTAATGGTTTGGGAGATGAAATGACAGAACAAGACATTGTTCAAAAGCTACTAAGGTCTCTACCAATAATATCTGATCCAAATATTTTATCTCTAGAAGAAAGAGTGGACCTAGATACATTAACCATGGATGAGATACATGGGATACTGATAGCCTATGAGATGAGGATAGAGAAATATAATCCAGTTATGAAGGAAGCAACATTCAAGGCATCCAAGAAGACAAAGAAGAAGAACAAGAAAAGCTAAAATAAGATTGTAGCTACAATGATGATTCAGAGGAAGATGAATAAATGGAAAACTTCGTAAGAAAGTTGAAAAGAGGAATCAAAAAATACAAAGGTATGATTGCATTGAAATGTTTCAATTGTGGTGGTATTGGTCATTTTTCTTCTAAATTTCCTCATGATAAGAATAAGGAAAGTGATGAAGAAGAAGATCATCAAAAGAAAAAGAAAAATAAAAAGGGTAGAAGAAACAAAAATAAATTCTTCAAGAAAAGTCTTTGCACCAAGGAAGACAACTCCTCATAAGATGAGCATGAAGATAGTTATAGTGATATAGAGAGAGTACTCTTCATGTTAGTAGAAGATTCCAAATAATATTCTAATTAAGAAGGAGAAGTTGATCTCAGAGAATAATTAATCAGTGTCTTAGAAGATCTAAGGAATGAAAGGAAGAAAATCAAGTCACTCAAGGAAGAATTAAAAAGGAAAAAAGGATCTTAGAATCCCAACTGAGATTAAGTCGAGCATATGATCGTGAAGTTAAAAATATAGGTAGAAGAAGACAAAATAATTGAAGAAGAACTCATAAACAATTAGAAGAGAGGGAGAGAATAATTGAAGGCTTGGAAGAATAAATAGTCACTTTAAGAAAATATCTTCAGAAGAAGTACATATAGCAGAATAACAACAAAATATTGGATGAGATCATTAGCAGTCAAAGGACATACTATGATAGATCTAGGATAGGATACAACCAGACATATAAAGGATCAATCTCCAAGACAACAAAACAAGAAGTAGAACAAATACATTATGTAGAAACAATCATAGGATATCCTAAGAAGAAAGAAGGAAAGAAGATCCAAGAAGAATATTATAGAGATATAGCACCACCCAGAAGATTCAAGATTTAGAATCAACAACAACCTGCAATAGAAATACCTCAAGAAGAAGAGGGATTCAAAAGAGTAGAACCATTCATAAGATCGTCCAACCTTAAGTATCAAACTGTTTTTCTTGGTTTATGTTATTCATGTAACAATTTTGGGAACAAAGCTGTGAATTGTAGAGCCAATGCCAAGAACAAAAGAAACTATGAATGCTACACAATAAATGGTTAACCAAGAAGGCCTCATGAAGCACAGAGGAGAAAATTCAACAGATTTGAATCTTTGAGTGATGAAGTAGAATGATACAAATGCAAAAATTTTGGTCACATTCCAAGGATTGTATATTAATTTCTCCTCCAAGAGAATCAAGAAACAATATTAAGAGTCATAAGAATGAACCAAAAAGGATATGGATAAGATATCCAGAGAAATTAAACATTGAAGAATGCATGTTTTCTCTACAATACCAACACAAGAAACATGGATGGTATGTTGACAGTGGCTGCTCAAAGCATATGACAAGTGATAAGGAAATTTTTCTAACTATGAAAAAGGAAAGAGATGGATCAATTTCATTTGGAAATGATAACTCAGCCATAATTATAAGAAAAGGTACAGTCCATCTTGGAAGCAAGGATGCCAAGGAAAAAAAAATTCTACTGGTTGAAGACATGAAGCATAATCTACTAAGTGTAAGTCAAATGTGTGATCAAGGACACAAACTTGTGTTTGAATTAGAAAAATGTGAGATCGGGAAAGAAGGATCAAGAAAGTTGGTGGCTACAACTATAAGAACTCCAAGCAACATATATGTACTAAATGAAATTGGAAAGGAAATATGTTTCTTATGAAAGGAAGGTGAAAGTTGGCTTTGGCATAGAAGAACAGGTCACATAAATTTTGATAATCTTGTCAAAATCAACAGAAAGGAAGCAGTAAGAGAAATTCCTGAGATATTGAAGCCAACAAATACTCTATGAAAGCATTGTATACAAGGAAAAAAACCAAGACCAACTTCAAATCAAAAGAAAACTCCACAACAAAATTGTTAGAAATTTTACATATTAATCTATGTGGACCAAAAAGAAAAAAGGGATTGAATGGTGAAGAGTATTTTATGCTACTAGTCGACGACTACACAAGAATGATTGCAGTTTTTTTTCCCAGGAAGAAGTTAGAGGCATTTGAAAACTTCAAGATATACAAGGAAATGGTTGAAACTGAGATAGAATCGAAAATCAAGTGTTTGAGATCAGACAATGGAGGAGAATATGCATAAAAGGAATTCATGTATTTTTGTAGAGAACATGGGATAAATATATAGTTCTCAGCATCCAGGCCACCTCAACAAAATGGAGTTTTCAAAAGGAAGAAGATAATAGTACAAGAAATGGCCAGAACCATGTTGAAATATTCCAAGTTGAAAGACATATTTTGGGTACAAGCAATACATATAGTAGTTCACATCTAGAACAAGGGAATGCTCATAAATAACCATGATAAGACTCCCTATGAGCTATGGAAAGGAAGACCAACAAATGTGAATCATTTCATAGTGTTTGGAATAAAATGTTGTATCAAACGAGAAGATGGTGCTTGGAAAATTTGACTCTTGAGTTGTTAAAGGAATAATGGTTGGGTACTCAAGAAAAATAAAATCATATAAATTCTTCAATCCAAGACTCAAAAAAATAGTCGAAAGCATCAATGTGATGATTGATGTGACAGATGGACAAAAGACAAAAGAAGGAAGAAAATATTCAGTGAAACAAGATCACGATGAAGATTTGAAAGAAGAAGAAGTAGAAGAGGAAGAAGAACAAGAGAAACCATAAGAAGAGAAAGAGAAATATGAGCAACAAGATCTTTATATACCTCGAAAGAAACCTAACAAACAACTACAGAAGAATCATCCACTAGAAAATATTATTGGGAATAAATATGCAAGAGTTCAAACCCAAAGAAGAATACGTTCACCAGAAAAACAACACCTAACACTATTATCCACAATTGAGACAAACAGTTTTGAAGAATCCAACAAAGATGAACATTGGAGCAAAGCTATGGATGAAGAATTGAATTAGATATAGAAGAATGACACATGGGAAATTTTTCCAAGGATGAAGAATAAGAACATGATTGGTACAAAATGGGTCTTTAGAAACAAATTGAACGAGGATGTACAGGTTACTAGGAACGCAACAAGATTGGTATGTAAAGGACACACTCATGTTGAAGGTGTAGATTTTGAAGAGACATTTTCCCTAGATTCCAGAAATGAAGCAATCGGGTTAATCCTAGCTTACACATGTTCCAAAAATATCAAAGTGTATCAAATGGATGTAAAATCAGCCTTTCTGAATGGATATTTAGAAGAAGAAGTATACATCAAACAACCATAAGGATTTTTACTGACATACAAGGAAGTTTATGTCTGTAGGTTGAAGAAAGCATTATATGGACTCAAGTAGGCCCCTAGAGCATGGTATTCAAGATTGTACATGTATCTACAACAACAAGGATTCAGGAAGGGTAATGCAAACAACAATCTCTACATAAAATTTGATCATGACAATATATTGATAATTGAAGTTTATGTAAATTAAATTATCTTCGGAAATGATGATGACAGGATGAGTAATAAGTTTTCCAAAGACATGTAGAACGAGTTTGATATGTCCTTTGTTAGTGAGCTAACCTTATTTTTGGGACTACATATATGTCAGCGCGACAAAGGTATTTTCATCTCTCAGACCAAGTATCTCAGAGAAATGGTAAAGAAGTTTGGAATAGAATATTGAAAACTAGTTGCAAGTTAAGTAAGTATGATGAATCTAAGGATGTAGAAAATAGACTATACAAATCGATGATTGGAATCTTACTATATGTGATAACATCTAGACCATATGTAATGCAGACATTTGGACATGTTGCAAGGTTTCAAGCAACACCAAAGGAATCACAAGTTATGGAAGTAAAGTGGAGATTCATATATCTCAAAGGAACATAAGATTTTGGATTATGGTATCCAAAAGGGAATGATCTATCTCTAGTTTCCTACACAAATGCAGAATGGGAAGGATGTATTGATGATAGAATAAGTACAAGTGGAGAAAATTTCTACTTGGATGAGTGGCTGGTGTCATGGTTGAGCAAGAAACATTCATCAATATCTTCATCCACAACAAAAGTAGAATACATTGTAGCAACAACATGTTGCACTCAGGTTCTTTGGATGAAGCAAACTTTGCAGCATATAAGATATAATGAGCCCATTTAAATACTATGTGACAACACTAGAACTATCAATATCTCCAAGAATCCATTGATTCATTCTAAGATGAAGCACATTCCAATTAAGTATCACTTTCTACAGTAAAATGCTGCAGAGAAGAAATGTTGGCATAGGGGCAGACCCAGGGTTCAACGCTTCAGAGTATGTTGGCAAAAAATAAAATATTGAAGATATATTCAAAACATAGCTTGCAAGGGAAATGTTTGAGTATCTATGACATAAAATTGGAGTATTTTCTGCCCCACAATGATTCACATGGATTCAAGCGCAGTAAGACAGGGGGAGAGACACATAAGACATGAATATTCCAAGTGAAGAAACTTTTGAATGCTTTTTATATACATAAGATATTTACATGAGGAAGCACCTTGAAGAGATAGGAGAGGCTTGTATACAAGGGGAGAAAACCCTCGGAGGATACCCTTTGTCATTGATGTTAAAGGTGGAGAGATAGAGCAAGGCATGGAGATGAAGAGAGAAAATATTTCGAGATTATAGAGACATGTAGACAGAGGGAGCGATGGTCACAAGGGGAGCATGTGCATGAGTATTTCCATGCCTAAGTGTTGCCATCAATGCCAAATGGGGAGATTGTTGAAATATTGGTTGTCATTGATGTAAAACCCTGAAGAAGCCCTGATGGTGTGGTTATGGGACCCGAATTTGGTTGAGGAATATGGTCACAAAGGATTGTGTAAATGCAGGTAACTCAATCATGGATGGATATTACTTTTTGTTTTATTTCCAGTGATAGGTGGTATTCCACGTACTTACTCATAGTTGAGGAGTTATGGCCTTGTGAAGTTAGAATCCCTAAAGAATGGTCAAGAAGCCCCTAGTTGGTTACAAGTCTTTAATGAAAGGGTAAAGTGGTCGTAATAAGAAAGTATTGAAGCCCCTAATTTTAAGGAGATAGGTTACTTAGAAAAAGTATAAATACATGTCAAGGAGTCTTTCATAAGTACATTCACACACATATTTATTGATTATCTATATTGTGAAGAAATTTTGGTCCATTGGTGAATCTGAGGTTCAGTTTGAGGTAGCAAGTTTGAAATTGTGAAGGAAGGTTGAAGGTGAAAGTATCAGAGTTGTAGAAATTGTGAGTAACCCTAGTTGCCGAGGCATTTGCGGGTTGTATGTTAGAAGGGCGCAAATGTACGCAGGCTACAATAGAGAAAAGCGTGAATAGCCGTGAGAAGTAGAGAAGGAAGTCACAGATCTGTGAAAAGCTTGTGAAAGGACGTGAAGAGATGTTTGTACCATATTGTTGATGCCCATGTTGGTTTACTTATCTGTTATCTAATACAACAAAGTGATACAGGATCATGGGTATGTTATTTATGTGTGTTTATCATGGATAATATGGCACATGTTGTTGGAATTTTAAATTTCTAGTTACACAATTACAATTACTTAATACAATAGAAACTGTAGTAGGATCACTGAAATATAGAAAATCATAGATACAATAGAACACAAATATTATCCTGGGAAACCCTAGTGGGGGAGAAAACCCAACAACCAAAATTCTCAATATAGATTCCTTCAACTAGTACAATGATGCACTATATCTATCAAAGAAAGACAAAGACCAAAACACCAAAAGAACCAGTTGCCAAAACTTGTGCTCTATACCTTCTTATGTGCTCCAAGATGCAAAAGAGAAGTGTGTGAGTGTGTCCAAATGAGAGGAACCTATCCTCTATATATACACAACGATGTCTCTTGAAGAGACATGACTCTTGAATTAACTAACCCATAAAATAGGGCCAAATAGCCACAATGGGGATTTTTACAATTATAAGTAAAATACCAATAATATAATAAGTTATATTGAGCCGAATTGTACAATATAATCATAATAACCTTTTAAAGGTTTGACTAAAAAAAATATACAATAATATATTCTGTACTTACACAAAAAATATTAACACTCCCTCTTAACTAGGAAGGTATTATTTCTAGACACAGACTCCAAGTCTGATACAACACGAGCTCACATCCATTGACTGTTAAACATGTGAATCCATACATCCTTATATTTCCATAGTGCAACATGACTTCACCCCATGCAACCAAGGTCTCTAGGTAGATCTCAATAATACAACATGTCCAAAAGACATCCACTCCTTGTAATGCATCAATACCTGATCACGTGCACTCCTGTCTTAGTGCCAACCCTTTTTCATGCTAAATGAGACCCACCAGACTCAGTGCCAACCCTTTTTCATGATGGATGATATTTTTCCATATTCAGTGCCAACCCTTTTTCATGTTGGATGAGTTCCACCTTTCACTCCCTCTGAAGAGGGACCACACCAAGCTTGTCCCTGAAGTACTCAAACTTCATCCTTGACAACAACTTGGTGATATGCAACCTGATCCTCAGTAGTCACAAAATAGAGCCTCACTACCCCCCTATGTACCATATCCCTTATATAGTAGTATCTGATCTTGATATGCTTAGACCTGTCATAGAATATTGGGTTCTATGACAACTTCATGCAACTCTGGTTGTCACAAAAAAAGAAGGTCACCTCCAATCCGATACCAAATAACCTAGAAAAAAACTTTTGAAGCCATATTGCTTCTCTGCTCGCTGCACATGATGCCACATACTCAACTTCAGCCATACTAAGTGCCACACATGATTGATTTTTGCTGCTCCATGAGACCATACTGGAGCCAAGACAAATAGTATCCAGAAGTGCTCTTCCAGTCAGTAATACTATCTTCCCAATTTGAATCTGAGTATCCATACAATCCAAACTCATGGTTATATCTATACCAAATACCATGATCTATAGTACCCTTAAGGTACCTCAACACATGATTTGGTGAAAACAAGTGAACTTGTCTAGGATGCTCCAGATGCTGACTTAGAGTGTTCACAACAAAACATATATCTCGTCTTGTGTTCATCAAATACGTCAACAAGCCCACTATATGCCTATATAAGGTAGAATCCACAATCTGAAGTTGTATCCTACAACAACTTAAGATTTGATACCATCGGGGTAACCATGGCCTTACAATCCAACATCTAGAACCTCTTCAAGATTTCCACAATGTATACTTTCCTTGATTTAGGAAAATGCCATATGATCTCTACCAAAATTCTAGTCCCAAGAAGTACTGCATCATTCCTAAATATTTCATCTCGAATTCTACAGCCAATTTTCTCTTACATTCAGTGATGATATTTTCCACACCTATTAAATAGGTCATCTACATACAAAAATAGAATCACCAATTCACCATCCTCAACCTTTAATTAAAGGTTAGGATATTCACTTCTCTTGGTAAAACCAAAGCTCATCAGAAAATTGCCAATTCTAACATACCATGCTTTGGGTGCCTACTTCAATCCATATAAAGTCTTCTTTAATCTGTACACATGAGTCTGCCTATCATGTGTCTCGAATCCAAGTGGCTCCACATAATCTTCCTCTTTTATTTCACCATTCAAGAAGGTTGTCTTTACATCCATGTAGTGAACCTTCCATTTCATCATAGTGGCTGTTATCACCATAACAATTTTCAGATAGGATCCAAGTCTCAAAAATTTAGAAAAGAGCTACATCGCTATGGGAGCGTGATAGTTTGGAGGATAAATTCACATATGGTGGCATATGGAAAAATATAGCAGAGAGGTGGGGGTGATGGGACAGGACCAACCACATATTTCATATGCCATAGATCAATGGTCAACAATCATACCGGGTAATGAAATAGTGAGAGAGTTAATTGTTCGAGAGCGGACTGGGGAGAATACCATGGTTTCATTCCATGGACACATGGCACCCTTAAAGGCACATCGGGGTGAAAAGAGGTCTACTAAAAACCGTTCTTTCCAACCCCCGATATCAAAATTTGTTGAGACCCGGTGGTCCGTAGATCTTGGAGTGGCGTAGATCGACGACCAAGACACATATTGGGCATTGAAGTAGAACGAAGGATAATTTTTCAAAGGCGGACCAGGGAAACTACCAAGGTTTCACCTCAAGGACACACAGTGCCATCAAATCCGTATCGGGTGGAAAAGTGGGTAGACTTGAAACCACCCAAGTTCACCTCGACGTCACATGTTAAAACATCATTTCGTATATGTTTCTTCCAAAGATCACGTATGAAAAGGGAAGAGTTAATGGCTTATCTAGTCACATCAGTACCGTTGCTCGAGTACTTTACATTGTGCATCGTCGGGTAAGAACCATAGAGATATGATCCGAAGGCTCATCATTCGAAACTAACAACTGAGTGTGATAGGCCGCAGTCCAGACAAGTAATTTCATCAGAAAGATTTGATTAAGCACTCGATGACAATTGTCCTCCAAAACATAGATAAATTTATCTTGTTTTGAGCAATCAACATTCCTTTTTGAATGAAGTAATTAACAAGATCAACTTCCTAATTTATGTATGATTAAGGGAGACAAGTCTAACTATTTCTGCAAAATTGGGAAAAATGGATAAAGTTGATCAAGCAGCCACCAATGAACCAGGATTTTCAACTAATATGGAAAATTCATCAGTAAATAAGAAAGAGAGGTTGGTTGCACATATATTAGCAACAAAATTCCATACAGATCCTGCAATAGAACCAGAAGCGGACAAAGAGATCAGATTAAATCCCATCATAATGGATTTAATAATCAACGGATATGCAGATGGGCACTACAAGCAAGCAGTAAAGAGGAAGCAGAGCAAGAAACATAAAACAGGAAATAGAGATGAGGCAAGTGAGAGCATTGGGGAAAACCAACCAGTTTGGTTGAGCACTCTAAAGGAAGAAATCACAAATCTGGAATAGTTGAATTGAGTATGTTTTAGAAAAGTTTTGTAATTATATGGACATGTGGCGTTCAATGAAAAACCTCGGATATGTCATTCCTATTTATAATGCCCCTTATAAAGTAGGAGAAAAGTTGTTATACGTTACTCCTTTTTGTAACCGATCTCTATCTTTAGAACAATGGGGAAGTTGAATCGTTTTGAATCTCGCATGTAAATATTCTATATATATCATTCCAAGGATAAAGAAAGTATGGAGAAAAGAGGGGACTGTCCTCTTAGTAGGAAGGCTTTGTAAAATCCTGGAGCTAAAATGAATATACAATGCAGAAGAAATTTTTTGAACTGTTTATGAAAAGATTCTAATTGGATGTGATATGAGTTCTGTCTTCTTTTGTAGTGTGTATTTCTTGTGTCTTTGAAAACCCATTTACAATATCCTCTTTTAAATTGGAGAGTTAAAAGTCTGGAATTCGTCTGATGATGCTATAGACTTAGAAATTTAAATTCATGTGTGTATTTCTTCCTAACTAATTCAAAATTCATTTTTATATGCTCTGATGTAGTTATGTGTTTTCCTTTTCCCTCTTTCACCATGAAAATTTCAATTTAAACTTGGACTCATTGCCTCATTTAGCCTTTTTCCTCTTGATAGTTTCAAATATTTATCAATGCTTTATTCATTTCTTACTCCATAGCCCAAATGTCACCCCCATTTCTTTAACAACTTTATAATACCCCCCAAAACAAACCAAATCTAGCCAATGATTTCCAAATAAATATCAAGTGACATGAGAGAGACCTCTTTGAGTTGATCAGGCTAGTGCTTGAGCTCTAAAGTAGGTTGAAATAGTTACCTCTATCGTTTGTCTATTCAGTCGGACAAAATTTACAAAGTGTTAACATTTTGGCGTCGTTGTTGGGGAAGAAATTGAAAAATTTTCCCTAAGAAAGAATGACATGGTCGAGTTCTAACATCTGAGAGAAGCAGACACTTAGGCACATATTGGCTGTATTATTTCTCTAGCGACTCCACACATCAAAAAATCAGTTTGAAGGTGATTCCATTGGTAGAAGAGTCCAACAATTTAAATTTTCAATGGAAACTCCACCCTCAATGCAAAATCCATCTTCCAAAACATTATTGATGACTCCACTCACGCTTCAAATGTAATTAAGAGACTCCACTGGAATATGAGATCCCTTGACAAAGGTACGAAAAATCATTATGAAAGAAAACACATACTTAAAATTGGATATTTTCCAAGGCATTTTATTGTTTGTTATAAGTTTCCTTTGGTCCTTTCCTAAACATACTAGACAAATTTTTCTTTACCTGCAGCATGCGAATGATGATCATGACAATCTTGAAATTATATATCCTCCTATTAAATTTATATAGATATCTCCTCAGTTTATCACTGATTTTGATAAAAATATCCCATCTAAGACATGTGATAACCATGACCAAGTTGATGAGCCCCATGAAGCCAAGGATGGTATTTCACCTCATGTACTTGATCCAACATCTTCCAAGACTCATCATAGATACAAACCCATGAAGCTACCCCAAGTCCTTCATGATTTTTTTCCAAAGTACTATAAGTACCTACCTATGTTTGATGGGGAACCTGATGCCACCTCAGTTGAAAAACACATCCAAGGGTTTGAGCATTTTATGGATTTGTTTGAGATCGACCATGATGATGTTTATATGAAGGCCTTCTCTCAACCCTTTAAAGGGGACACCATAGACTAGTTTAAACATTTGCAACCAGAGATAATCAAGTCATGGGAGGAATTGAAGAATGTCTTTTTGAAGTTTTGGGGCAGGAAGAAATATTTGGATTTACAACTTACAAAGTTCTATGCCTTAAAAAGGCAGAGCAATGAAACTATTTTTATTTTCAGTAGAAGGTTTTCCAGTATCTATTACAATTTTCCTAAAGAAATTCAACCCACTAAAGCTGCTTCCATTCTCCATTATGCAACTACTCTCCATTCGGATTTGTCTTTCCTCCTGATGGAAAGAAGACCTAACTCCTTACAACAAATGTTCAATGATTCCCAGGATATTCAAGACAATGTACAAGCATGTGAATGTAGCCGAAATGAGGGGTTGGATATTCAAGAATATGAGAGTGAATATGAACAAGAAAATATTGTTTGGAATCTTGAACACCGAGTCGATAATATCATAGTTTCTCTTGAAGTTTTCAATGCTCATGATTTTGAAAAAGATTATATTCCACTTGTTGAAAGAGGAGGTGCTAGTTTAACTCCTGATCCATTCCAGGATAAATAGAGGATTTATTGTTTTATGTATTCATTTGTAGACAATCAAGAAGATGAAGTTATAAGTCAGCCTGTTGAAGAGTTGGTTGATGTTCCAAGTTTTTTCTTGTTAGATGATATTGCAGATGTTGTTGATTTGCATATATATGATAAATATGATGATTATTGTGATGTTTACTTCCTATAAAAAATATATGTATGTTCTCTATCAAAAAACGTTCCTTTTCAGTGGTGTAATGAGAGCAATCAACCTACATATCACAATTACAAAGAAGAAAGTATTGAATCAGATGAAGGGAATTATTTGTCTTTATGCTTTTGTGCATTTAAATTGTTGAAAGAAAATTATAAGATTATCATTGAAGCAAATGAATGTGTGTTGATGCCAAATAACACTAATTCATTGTAATAAATTGACAAGATATTGCAACAATCTTCTCATGTGTTTGACGACCCTGTTACTTGTTATGTAGAAGATCTTGTCAGTTCAAAATTGTAGTCATTGGTGAAGGATAAATTTGAGAATTGTAAATGTTTTGAAACTACACAGAATATATCTAGCTAAATAATAATACACACATTTGCAGAGAGAATTGGAGAAGGAAGAAGAAGGAGAGAAATAATGGAAGAATTCTCATTAACCATTGTAAATAATGAATAATTTACACATGATATAATATGTATAACTCAATGAGTTTGACTTAAGGTGAACCAAGTCACCATAGTGGTGGTCTAGAGTGATTTGGACACACACCAATAGTTACGAGAGTGAACTTCCACCTATTCTAGTCTCAGGCAGTTACGAGAGTGAACTGCCACCTAGTTGAGTTAACTAGTCAACTAGTCTTCAGTTAACTGACTGAACAGAGAGTAGTGAGGAGTTAATTGAGGGAATCAAGGCTAATGTGCCACTCTGGTGATGATACCAAGGCAAGGTTGAATTAGCATGGTGATGATCCCAATGCAACATCTAAACTCAACTCAACTAGTCAAACTGAAGTGTGAACTAAGAAAGAATATTCTCCAGGTGGAATATTCTCTCCTAAAATATAGGAGACTAGATAATGACTAATTATGACTAATAAACAAATAAAAACCTTAGGAAAAATAAATCCTAGGTGTGTGTGAAGTAAATACAACACCCCCTGAACATCACTATGGTGAAAATAAAGATTGGGTCCTGACAACGAGGCCATGTTAGGTACCCAAGTACAAAAGATATATTGAAAATAAAGTGAGGAAATAGGGAAAACCTCATGGGAAAACCCCCCTAAAGGTACAATGTATGTAAAAAAAATAACTACAATTGCTAAGAAACTATTTCCTTCACTCCAAGACGACCTCGCAAAGAATGGAATTTCTACTCAGTGAAGGTCTTGGTAAAAATGTCTGTCGTCTGTTCTGTTGAATGATAGAATTGTAAGTCGATGATCCCCTGGTGTACTAAGTCCCAGATGTAGTGCATGTGGATATCGATGTGCTTTGTCCACTACCTCTGAATTGGATCTCTGCAGAACTTCAGATTGTTCTGGTTATCACACAAGATGACGATCTACCGATGAAACTAAATGCCCAACTCAGTGAGAAAATGTTGTAGCCACATAGCCTGAATGGTTATGTTAACTACCCCTCTATGCTCTGCCTCAGATGAAGATAGAGAAATGACAACTTGCTTCTTTCTTGACCAACATATAGGCCCAGAACCAAAACTGAGTGAGTAACCCGATGTGGAATTGCGATCAATGCTATCGCCATCCCAGTCGAAATTAGTAAACCCAATGAGATCTAATGTAGAGTCTACTGCATAATGAATCCCAAAGGTGATGGTGCCCTGTACGTATAAAATGATACACTTTGCGGCTTTCCAATGTAGCTCATGCAGCTCCTGCATGAACCTGGAAACTGCACCAACTGCATATGAGAGGCTTGGTATGGAGTGTGTGAGATACAACAAGATCCCCACTAGTTGTTTGTATATTTTGTTATCAACCAACGGAGTCTCCCCACCGTCCTCAAGTTTGACTCTTGATAGGAAAGGAGTCGGAGCAGACTTGCAGTCTATCATGTGAAATATCTCAAGGAGATCTCGTGCATACTTGGATTGAGAAATTTTTATGTCTGATGCATCCTAATTGATCTCAAGTCCAAGGAAGAAGTGTAGCGGACCCATTTCCTTCATAAAAAACATGTCATGTAGAATCCTCTTGACTACAACAATCGCTGATGTCAAGCACCCGATGATCAACAAATCATCGACATACAAAACTAAAAGTATAAGTGAATCAGTCATCCTGAGCATGTATACATTTGGGTTTGATTTACAATGTACAAAGTTCTGTGACAACATGTAGGATTCCATCTTGGCATACCATGCCCTCGGAGCCTGTTCGAGTCCACAAAGTGACTTCTTCAGTCGACAGACCAAAGAGGATTCCTACATAAATCCCTAGGGCTGCTCCATGTGGATATCCTCAGAGAGATCACCATGAAGAAATGCATTCTTCACGTCCATCTGATGGACTTCCCATCCCTTGGCTGTCACAATGGCAAGTTCCAATCATATGGAATCCATCTTCGCTACTGGAGAGAAGGTCTCATCATAGTCAATACCATGAACTTGTTGAAAACCTTTGGTGACAAGACTAACTCTGTATCTATTGATCTTTCCATCTGTTGCACTCTTGGTCTTGTAGACCCATCTACATCTGATAAGTTTCCTCCCAAAAGGAAGGGGAACTAGATCCCAAGTTTGGTTCTCGAGGAGGGATTTGTACTCCTCCTGCACGGTGGATTCCCAAAAGGTTTTTCCAGCAGCCTTGCCATAAGATTGTGGATCTGAAGNGGTTTAGTGGAAGTGAATGAAACAGGAGGCTCCTTGAAATCAGATCGAGTCCTCCTAGTATCGGCTGGATCACCAATGAGATCCCCTACATCCTAAAGAGTAGTCTATTCCCACTTGGGCCTCTGCTCTGGCTCTACAACTGCATATGGATGCTCTGACTCTGCATCTAACTGTACTAGCTCTGAATATGAATATGAATCATATGATTCCTCTGAATCATAAATCTCATCTGAAGAAGAGTCGACATGTGCATGCTCATCATCTCGAACAGGTGGAAGAGTTAAGGTGTCTGCATGTAGCTGCTG
>SNQJ01S0067366.1:0-20568 GCA_010110895.2 Picea sitchensis | reverse complement strand
GTTGAATGTTAACTAAGGAGTTTTTGTGTAAGAGGGAAGTTTTGGGAAAAAGATCCCCACACTCATTCAGTCCCCCCTCTAAGTGTGGTAGGTGTGTCCAACAGTTTTATGTGAGTAATCATCAATGAAAGATACATAATATACATACCCACTTAGTGAAGTTTTCGACAGCAGTCCACATACGTTTGAATACACGATGTCCAAAACTACTTTAGCTTTGTGTTGACGAGCAAAATTGACCATCCATCAACTGGGAGAACGAGTCTAGTATGGGGTTTTCTAAGTAACCCAAGCCGTTTGGTGTGACTTGTTCTGACGGTTTTAATGGCTCTGTTAGCCAATATAAAAATCCTAAAATAAAACAAAAAGAAAGAAATAACTAACTAATGCTAACAACTATATATTATATATATACATATGCTCGTATATAACTATTACTAGTATTTTAAGAAAACAATACACCAATATCACTTATATACATCATTTACAGATTCCAAGATTTAATCGAAACTTACAAAATCAATATGAAAATGATTTCTTCTAAGCAACAGATAAAGAAAGCACATTTAAAATATTTTTTTTGTTTTCTTCTATAAGTCTAACTAATCTTGAATTTAAATAAACTACGAAACACAGTCGTGTAGACAGTCAAAAGCTAATCTAGACATTTTGGTTTCATTAATATGTAAATGACATAATTAAGAAACATAAAAGAGATAACCTATGTTTTAGTGAGGTGTATCCAAGCATCTGTATGAGTGTGGGTCATCCAACTGCCACGTCGAAGAGAAAAATATGCAATAGAATTTATGATTGTTCTAAATAAATTTAAAACATAATTTGACAATTGAGATTTAATGACATATGAGGAAACATAGATATGACTCTACGATCTTATAATTACACATAATTGTAGAGAGATAAATCTGGATGTACATTATGCATTTCATCATTCAATTAAAATTCGAAGATAAATCCTATCATTTTAATTAAAGATGTGATCACATTATTTATATTTAGAGCAGCAAGTAATAGACGATATTTATAATATAAGTATTCCAAACATACAGTAGACCATCGAGTCTAAAGCTACCAAATCTATCGATATATCAGGATTAAGAAAAAAAACATTAATGAAAACACCATTTGCAAAAGGCTAAAGCCAAAATGTTTCTATGTTGTTTCATTAAGTCTTGGAATCATTCATCCATGTATTGCCCCAGACCAAGATGATTTCATTACAAAAATATGGAGTATTTAAAGAGTTCACAAAGGCTAAACTTCCTATCTTCTAAGATAGGATCAGATCTCAAAAATATTTAAAAGTTACAAATATAGAGGGCTTGAAGCCACTCAAGATTATACTACATCTTCATTATTTATGAGAATTTCCTCCTATTTACAAAATAAGGAAAGGAAAATAGCTAATCGACCAAGTTCAGCATGCTCCATCCCAACATCAATTTCATTCTATCCTAAAAAAACAAAATGAAAAAATCAAATATTTTATTAACTATCCATTACTAAATTTAATATGAGAAATTGACTTGGCTAGAGAATCTCTTGATTCTGTAGCCATTCTTATTATTAGTAATAGAAATCCAAATCGATCTAGATTAATTAGAAAAATAACAAAAATCATAATTTTGATGAAAACCAATCTTACCATCCAACTGATAAAAAAATTCAAATCACAAAATCTCATAATCGATCACATCTTTGACACTGTCATCGTTTTCTATTATGATATTGTCTGTCCTCTTCAAACGTTTTACTTGTCTTTGTGCATTGGTATTGAGCTCACAGTTTTCATTTGCCAATGAGTCGTTTTGAGCCACGAGAGATTTGATCCTCGCTTGAAGGATAGCTATGGTTGTGTAGTACTGACTTATCCAATGTAAACAAACTTCACAATGTGTAGCAGGGGAAATCTGTTGAGGAAAAGTGTAATTGTGTGGTAAAAAATAACTGCTACCCAATGCCATACTTTGATCGATTTTGATACCTGTAAATTCCTTGTTGTCTTTCAAACACAATGGCGGATTACTCACATAATCAAATGGTTGATCTGGTTTGGAACAATTCAGATCTTCTTGTGCCAGAAACCTCTCCATGTTGGAGTCAGAATCCTCATGGATATCGATCGATTCAATTGAGCTCACATGAGATTTGGATTTATTTCATAGACTCCATGAAATGATTCGGTCATGCCTCTTATTATGAAACCCTATTGCTTGACTTTTCTTTGGTTGTTTGTGTGAGTATTTGTTGTTGGTTTTTACAGTGGGACTAGGGAAAACAATTTGTTCATGCTTAGGAATTTTAATAACCCTAGAACTAGCATCCTATTAATCACATAAAGGATGATTAGGAAATGCCCTATCACGAGGGTTTTCATGCAAGAAGTTTGGCCCGACACTTGAGAGCCTGAAAGGTCTCTCTATCATGGGTTTATCCACCACAGGGGTCTCTACAGGATTTATTGTAACAAAGCCATTACGAGTTATGAAGTCGTCCCAATCATCACCAAGTGCTTTCAAATGATGAACTAACAACAACTTAATCAAACCATGGTGAAATAAGCTGGAATCCAAGTTCTTCCTTTATATCTCTTTGACATTTTATATAAACTTCTGAGCAGGTAAAATGACATGTTTAAATGAAAGCCAATAAAATGCATGAGCAATCGTATGTGATAAAGGAACAACAAGCCAAAACAACCTTCACAGGTGAAAAATTGTCTCAAAGTGGCCAACAAAACATGCCATCTAACCTTGAGTAAGGAGATCGGAATACCTTTGTCACAACATTGAATTTTGCAAGAGGTGATGAACAGACTCCAGGGTATTTCGTCCAACTTCAAATTTTTAAACCACCTTTGACCAGTGAGAGGAATCCCTATTGCTTCACTCAGAAATTCTTCGGTGATCTCCAACTGCATATGACCCACCTTGGCTCTGCATCCATCAAATGTAATGGAAAATTCTTTGGCTACTCGCAAGTTATAACCCTAGAATTTCTCAATAAACATATCCCAACCCTGGCTCTTAATATCCTCACTCACATCATCATACAACAACAAAGTTTGGGAGCCATTTGGCTCAAATCGGACGACAGGGGCCATAAGGGTTTGAATAGATGGTAACAAGAGGAACCCAAACTCACTGTGGGCTTAAGAGATAGAAACAACAGAGGAAATTTTGAGCCAAAAACAAAGGAGTAAAAACTCACACCAGTGTGATCATAATGTGATCATAAGGGTTTTACACACGAAATTTGAGCAGTTCTGGTGATGAAGGTTTTGGAAACAGAGCATAACACTAGAATGTGATCTGTCATGAGAGACCTGTCACTTCAAATTTCCAGTTAAAAATGAGGTACAGGGTACAATCGTAGTGTGTTTAATTCTCATGGCATGCAATGAGTATCCTTGATTTGCAAAGGATGTGTTTTTGTTTTTTTATAATCCAAATGTAAATCAAAAGTTTAAAATCAAAGTTGATTTACCAAGAAATCCCAACGAACAAGCCTATAGTTCATATGCCAATCGATTCTTGGTATACAAAGGAAACAAAACATAATCTTACAATACAAGAGCAACTCAAAGTAAGTGTTTCATTGATATATGATTAGTTCAAAGAAAAACAACATTCATTAAAAGAGGTGTAAGCACATTGACCCTTTTAAAGACTAATCCTTAGATAAGATTGCAATATGATTTAAAGTTTTAATGCTTCATTCATGCTTTCAGTCATGAATGAATCACGAAAACGCAAGATAAAAATAAGTAGGAACAATCAAAACACCCGGTTTACAACCGAATAGTCACCTTCAAATAGAAATATTTACAGGATGAGACATAGGCAGCTACAGGAATTGTCATTTGTCACTTTAAAAAGAAAAATTATGTAGGGCTGCCAACAATGGCGATTTACTGGGAGAAGCAATTATCTCTGCATCACGGATGAGTTCACGTTAGGACTGCTTAGAATGATTACAAATAAAATAACTAGTGAAGGACGTCAAACATCTCAATCAAATTTCAACAATCATTACACAGTCCAACTATAGATATCTTCCTATTCAAATGAAATCTGGTGACAAATTTTAATTACGAGAGAAACGATATTTAAGCCAATGGCTCCGATACTGTTGACAGGGCCACTACTTCCAGCAAGCATCTATAGCCTCGATAGGGATGTCAATTACCCCACTCTATCACCTCTACCCTGTCCAATAATTTTTAGTACAAATGAAAGGTATTTATGATTAATATCAAAACTTATTCCTAATAATTTTCTTGAACTTGACATTACTTCGCTGCCAGCGGGCCTGTTCAGTACCCCGGTGAAGTTTCCTTGGTATCATGCATGTATTTAACCACTTCCAGTAGAACTATTTAGTATCTCGACGAGTTTACAAGAAATTCCCACAACTCTCGAGAAATTATTCACAAACTGACATAAATTTAATGATATTCAGAAGAGTGGGGTGATGCTAAAAATTCCAGTCTTCAGAACACTAGAAATTTTCCAGCCTTTAATGTTTTGCTTGAAAACCTTCATTATGATCTGAAATTAGTTTTCTGATGAAATTAATTCTTAGAGGATAGGAAGGAATACTTGAGTTTCTTTCTTTAAAAGTAGGGACAGTGTAAAGAGCTTTGATGATGGTCGTGTTTGCTCATAATTATAAAGTGAAACCAGGTTACCTACCCTGAACAAAAAGTTTCTTCAGCTAATATGTAGTTGAACAAGTTACAACATTGATGTTATGAACGACCTTAACTGTCGCTTCATCATGAGGCATTCTAGTTTCCCTTCACGAACTAAAAGGTGACAAAGACATAAGCTTATCCAAAGATAAAGAAAAAAAACAAAACGAAAAGAACCAAAAACCAGAAAACAAAATGAAAACATAAAAAATATGTACAAAGGTGGGTCTGATTTTTATCAGGAAAAATACCTCTTGAGAGCTTGGCCATTCACCGGGAAGGTGTCTAGTTGTCCCTCCAAAATATGTAGGCGGAAGGAGCTAGGACCTAGTTTTTCACCGATTACGAAAGGCCCCAACCACAAGTTCTAGAACTTGGTGTGTTCCCCTTTTCCTTCATGAGGTTCATCCCACTTGAGAACCAAATCTCCTACCTCAATGTTTCTATCTGAAGCAGATTTAGAATCAAACCAGCCTTTCACAATATACTGATGTTGATCCAGTCTCTCCCTGGTTTGTGATCTTACTTCTTCTAGTTTCAACAAGGCATTAATTCAAATTTCAAGAGGAGGGCATTCCTCTTCCTGAAATTTCTGCGATAATTGCAGAGAGGGAAGTAGAACATTAGGAGGGAGAATCGCTTCTCTTCTGTAGATGAGAAAGAAAGGATAATTTCCAATAGAGGTTTTCGGAGTCACCCTATCAGCCCAGAGTGCATTAAAAAGTGCGTTGTGCCAGTTCTTGTGGTTTTCATAAACTGTCCTCTTGATGATCTTGATCAAATTTTTATTCATTGATTATGCTAGGTCGTTTCCTTGGGGGTAATAGTTGTAAGAATACTTAAGTTTGATCCCCTTCTCCAAAGAAAAATCACTCATATCGAGGGATGAAGAGTAAGAAGCATTATCGAAAACCAAACATTCGGGAATTCTAAATCTAGTAATGATATTCGTGTCAAGGAAAGATATCACCTGATTAGTGTTTACCACTTTCAGCGGTGAAGCCTCGGACCATCTGGTAAAATAATCCATTGTTGTAATGATGTATTTATTCTACTATGAAGAAGTGGGGTTAATTGGCCCAAATATGTTGAGACCCCACTACTGAAAAGGTGAATCTACCAAAACAGGCTACAAAGGGAATGCTGCCTTTTTTACTCATCCAACAACCTTTTGGAAGATTATGCATTTACGACATAACGCATGGGCATATTTGAACAACATGGGCCAATAATACCCATCTCTTAATACCTTGTGAGCAGTGGTGTCTCCACCGAAGTGCCCACCAACTACACCTGCATGTAGTTCAGATAATACTTGTTGTGCTTCATCTCTTTCCAAACAACACAAGAGAACACTATCAAAATTCTTACGGAATAATACGTTATTTACCAACATAAAAGGTGCAGATTTTAGTCTTAATGCTCTTATCTTTTTTGGATCGATATGGTGAGGAGTCGAACCGTGTGTTAAATAAAATGTAATATCATCAAACCAAGAATTAGCAACAACTTGTGTACAACAGATCTGATTTTCACCATGTTGATTTACAGTTAAGACATTAATTTGACTTTGTCATTCTTCAACTGAATCAACCACTAGTTTGCATAGGCCTTGACCTCTGAAAATTTGTGCATGGGTTATTTCAAGGTCATACTCTTGTAACAATGTCATCCATTTTTCCCATTTTTCACCCAATTCCTTTTGTACTAACAATTTTTTGATAGCAAGATAAGGCACAATGACTTTAGTTCTAGATTTCAACAAATATGATCGGAAATGTTTCACTTCTTTGAAAATTGCATAATCCTGTTGATCTATAGTCGGGTAGTTAAGCTCTGCTCCTTTGAAGGCTGAGCTCATGAAGGAAATGTGGATTTCATTTCTTTCAGCGTTCTTTTGGGTCAACGCAACAACATAAGATCGGTCAGAGGCGAAAGTGTAAAGAGTGAAATCTTGTGAGAAATTAGGACTCATCAAGGAAGGGGCTTCCACTATGGATTTTTTTATGGAGTCAAAGGCTTGATTTTCCTGTGGTCCCCAAAAGTACTGAACATCCTTTTAAATTAAGTTTTGCAATGGCCTTACCATTTTTGATAAACTTGGGAAAAACCTTCTGACAAAATTAATCTGGCCTAAAAAGGATTGCATAGATATTTTGGAGGAGGGAGGGGGAAGTTTGGCAATGGCTTGAGTTCTTTTAGGATTGATGATCATCCCGTCAATGGATACTATGAATCCAAGAATTTTTCCTTGTTCCACTGCAAAGATTGATTTCTTAGGGTTGAGAGATATGTTGTACTTGCGGCATCATTCTAGGACATCCCTAAGGTGAGACAAGCGATCTTTCGTTTTTTGGAGAAAATAGTAATGTCATCAAGATAGACCACTACAGATTGATTTATGAGACCATGAAAAGAAATATCCATTGCTATCTGGAATGTGGCCCTGACATTTATAAGCCCAAAAGAAATCTTCCTGTAGGTGTAGGTGCCCCATGGGGTACGAAAAGTGGTTTTTAACTAGTCTGGTGGAGACATGAGGACCTGGTTGTATCTCAAAAAACTGTCTAGTAGTGATAGTCTTTCGGAACTAGATACCTGTTGAAGAATTTGTTCCATTGGAGGAACGAGATAATTGTCTTTGTCATATGCTCAATTCAAGTTACGAAAATCAACAAAGAGTCGAATTTCGCCACTTTTCTTCCTTACAGGAACTAGATTAGATACCCATTGTGTGTGCCTTACAAGGAAGATTATCTTTGCATTCAATAATTTATTTATCTCTTTCTTGACAGTTGGTTACAACTTAGGGTTCATCTTTCTCAACTTCTGCTGAAGAGGTTGAGTTTGGGGTTTCATGGGGATGATATGTTGTATTATATTAGGGTCAAAAGTTTTTAAATTATCATATGTCCAGGCAAAGACATCCTTAAATTCTTTAAACATTTTTATAAAAGTGGACCATTCTTGTTTGGAGCATCTCATTCCCAAATGGATATTTTGTGGATTATCTTTAGACCCTAGATTTATCATTTCATGAGTCAAGGAAGAACTATTCATTTTACAATTTACCGACCCTCTAAATTTATCACGCAAATCATAAAACTTCTCTAGTCTTACCACAGATTTAGGAATAGAGTTTACCAGATTAGATGTTGATTTGTGAGATCTAGGCTATGATATTACCGTGAAATTGCGGAGATTTTCATCGTGAGTGCCTTCATTGATAATTGCTCCCTGGAAAGTGTCCTCCATATGAAAAAAGTTGATGATATGTTGATCATCATCAAACACTATCCAATTAGTGATGTTGTCTGGGATCGATGGTCTGAACAATAAATCAATCGAAAATGCATTTGAAGAAAGGCCTTCTGCGGGAAAAAATTTAGAAGCGACGTTAGCCAATAAGTCAGCCTCAGAATTGCTTAATCTAGGAATGGAATTAATGTTAAATGCTGAAAATTTGTGCATTAGATTCAATACCTCAGTTTGGTAACTTTTCAGGTGTGGTGATAGGCAATGTATGGAATTTATTACCTACCTGGCCACAATTTCCGAATCGACGAATACCATTAAGTTCTTTATGTCCATATCTACAACTTTCTGAGTCCTTGCAAAAGTGCCTCATATTCGGCGGTGTTGTTGGTGCATTCAAACTCTAATCAACAGGCGATGAAAGTTTTAATACCTATCAGGTCAATGAGTACACATCCTATGCCAGATCCTTCTTTGTATTTGGATCGATTGAAGTAAAGTGACCATATCTGATCTTTGTCGGCAATGTTTGGCACATTCGGTAAAGCTACTGACTGAGTACATGTCATGAGCTCTGATTGTTGTTCTGGATCAGTGATGGGAGAAGTTTTGGCCATGAAGTTACCAAAGAAGGTGTTCATTCCATGCATTTCAAATGAATTAGTGGAAGCAGTGAATGGTTCATTATCATCATTCAAATCCGTCACGGTGTGATTGAGGTAACATTCACAGTTAATCATAATTTTGTTTGGCTGTCCATTTTCTGGCAGCCATAAATGCGGCCAATCTGTTGCAAAGTAACCATGTAGTTGCTCGAACCAATCCCTACTCAAAAATAAACCATAGAGTTCAGGGATGCCAACAACAATGATGTCAATAATCTGGTGAACTTTAGGATTAGAAGATAACCTAATGAGCACATTCTTTAGTTCACCAATTACCTTAACATTCGTCCAATTGAGATAAATGATTTTAAGACTAGAAGGCTGAACTTTTGCGTTGATTTTTTGGAAAACAGATAAGGGCATCACATTTGATGATGTGCAAGAATCTACCATGCAATTATGTACATTTCTAATGAAAATTTCAAAATTTAACAAGAAAGGTGGGACATTTTTGCGAGTATTAATAGTAGAATTCTATTGATTATTAGTTGTTGTCACTGAAATTACTTTATCTACATTTGATACAGTTTTTTAAGTGAGATCCCTTTTATCTGGGGGTTCATGTGTTGTTTTAGCAGGGATCTTTTGAGTTGTTTTAGAACTGATTTCTGCAATTTTCTTGTTGTTCAGATTGTTGTTTTTACTATTTTCTGCGATGTTCTAAAGCATTTTCTGTAGAAGAAGAGGTAATTTCAAAAGTTCGTAAACAAAAATATTAGCCCTGAGTTTCTTTAGGTCTTCAATCAAAACATACTCTAAAACTGAGGCTGCTAAATTCTGTTTTGTTTCATCTTGTTTCAAATGTTTCAGAGGCACATTAGTACTTGTTTCGGAAGAGGGTTTACTTTCTGTTTTTCTTTTGGTGTTGTAAGGATCGACAGTTTCAAAATTTTCTTGAAAGATAATGTTGGAAAAATGTCCGAAGATATTGGGAGATGACTCCTCTTCTTCAACTACATCTTCAAAACTCTCAAGGGGAACCAAGTTATCATGTGCTTCAAGGATAGTTTGCAGAGCTTATTGTAAGCTTTCAAAATTTAGACCCTTAGGGGTCGAATTCGACCGGTTGGGGGGAAAATGTTTTCTGAAAGGAGGTTTAAAAATTCCTTTGCTCGAGGATGCTTCTTCAGCCGAGATCCTCAAGTCTACAGCGTGATTCAATAATTTTTTGGACCACCTTTTGCAAACTTTCTAAGTTTGAAGTTTCTGATTGGGTTTTGGTTTGGTGAGGTCTAGTAAGAATTTCTATTTTCTTCTTAGATGATGGGGTTATTTCTGCCTCATTACTGAGATTATCTTTCAAGCTCAAAATATCTTTTTCGATTTGTCTTTCCTCCTCGAAGGCTTTCAGTAACGTAGACTTATTAGACCTTTTAACCCAAATTGCTATATTATTGTGTAGAGCTTTAGTGTAGTATGCCATAATAAGGATTTCTGCGGGCATTGAATTAGTGGGGATTCAGTTTTTTAACATGAGGAACCTTTGGTTAAAATGTTTTACTTTCTCCTTAGGGTTCATCTTTAAGTTGGAGATTTCCATGACTAAGACTTTAGGAGATTTATCATCTCCGAACTTCTCTAGGAAATAGGTTTCGAATCTGTCCCAAGATACAATGGTGTGAGGTTGTTGGGAGAAATACCATGTAGAGGCATTGCCCTCAAATGTGTAAGGAAAAAGTATACATACTACATCTTCATGTTCTACACTTTAGAGTCTAATGGCTAGCATGAATTTCTTTGTGTGATCCTCGATGATTTTCTTAGAATCTAGGTCGAACTTAGGTAACCATTTCTCCAGGTGTTTTGGTAAAGGGTGTTGGGGTCCAAGTACAATTACAACATCTTGATCGAGCCATGGTCTGGCGGGATTGTTTTGGTTTTCCATGGGTGTAGGTCGTGTCGAAGGATGAGATGGTTTAGATGAAGAAATGCCTTCGTCATATGACTCTCCTCCTAAAGAGGATGGAGATGAATGATGTGGGGAAGGTGGAATACCAGATCCTCCAGCTCCAAGAATAAGTGTATCAGTAGGATTGATAGTATCATCTCTTAGAGGGCTTAAAAGAAGACCAATTCCTTCAAGTTGTTCTCTGATATCAGAGAAATATAAAGGTTTATTCAATAGCCTACCATGTTGTCTGAGACGGGCCAAATCACTGTGTCCTTAAAAGTGACTGACGAACAATTTATTGTACGTAATATCCTTGAGGGTTTGGTGTTACTGGCTCAACGAGAATATAGGGATTTTCATTCGATATAGTTGTTGTTTCAGAAGTAACGTTGTTGTTAGAATGACTCCATGTTACTATAGGGGAGTGAGTGTGTGGGGGAGGACTCTTGCGACTTCCACGTGCCATCAATTGTATTCAAGCCCTCCTTCTAGCATCATTTGTTGACGAGAAAAATTGATCGTCTATCAACTGGGAGAACGAGTCCGGTCCAAGGTTGTCTATGTAACCCAAGATGTTTGGTGTGACTTGTTCTGATGAGTTTAATGGCTCCGTTATCCAATATAAAAATCCTAAAAGAAAAGAAAAAGAAAGAAATAACTGACTAATGCTAACAACTATATATATATTATATATACATATGCTCTTATATAACTATTACTGGTATTTTAAGAAAAACATATACTAATATCACTTATATACATCATTTACAGATTGCAATCTTTAATCGAAACTTACAAAATCAATATGAAAATGATTGCTTCTAAGAAGAAGATAAAGAAAGAACATTTAAAATATTTTTTTGTTTTCTTCAATAAGTCTAACTAATCTTGAATTTAAATAAACTACGAAACACAATCGTATAGACAGTCAAAAGCTAATCTAGACATTCTGATTTCATTAATATGTAAATGACAGAATAAAGAAACATAAAAGAGCTAACCTGTCTGTTAGTGAGGTGTATCCAAGCGTCTGTATGAGTGTGGGTCATCCAACTTCCATGTCGAAGAGAAAAATCTGCAATAGACTCTATGACTGTTCTAAATAAATTTAAAACATAATTTGGCAGGTGAGATTTAATGACAGATGAGGAAACATAGATATGACTCTGCAATCTTATAATTACACATAATTATAGCAAGATAAATCTTGACGTACATTATGGATTTCATCATTCAATTAAAATTCGAAGATAAATCCTATCATTTTAATTAAAGATGTGATCACAGTATTTATATTTAGAGCAACAAGTAATAGATGATATTTATAATATATGTATTCCAAACATACAGTAGATCATCAAGTCTAAAGCTACCAAATCTATCGATATATCAAGATTAACAAAAAAAACATTAATGAAAACACCATTCGCAAAAGGCTAAAGACAAATGTTTCTATGTTGTTTCATTAAGTCTTGGAATCATTCGTCCATGTACTGCCCCAGACAAAGATGATTTCATTACAAAAATATGGAGTATTTAAAGAGTTTACAAAGGCTAAACTTCCTATCTTCTAAGACAAGATCAAAACTCAAAAATATTTAAAAGTTACAAATATAGAGGGCTTGAAGCCACTCAAGATCATACTACATCTTCAGTATTTATGAGAATTTCCTCCTATTTACAAAATAAGAAAAGGAAAATAGCTAATCGGCCAAGTATATCATGCTCCATCCCAACATCAATTACATTCTATCTTGAAAAAACAAAATGAAGAACTCAAATATTTTATTGACTATCCATTACTAAATTTAATATGAGAAATTGACTTGGCTACAGAATCTCCAGATTCTGTAGCCAGTCTTATTATTTGTAATAGAAATCCAAATCGATCTAGATTAATTAGAAAAATAACAAAGAGAATAATTTTGATGAAAACCAATCTTACCATCCATCTAATAACAAAATTCCAATCACAAAATATCCGAATTGATCACATCTTTGACACTGTCAGCATTTTTTATTATGATTTTGCCTTTCCTCTTCAAACGTTTTACTTGTCTTTGTGCATTGGTCTTGAGCTCATGGTTTTCATTTTCCAATGAGTCATTTTGATACATGAGACATTTTATCCTCCCTTGAAGGATAGGGATGTCTGTGTAGTACTAACTTATCCAATGTAAACAAACTTCACAATGTGCCGCAGGGGCAATCGGTTGAGGAAAAGTGTAATTGTGTGGTAAAACATCGTTGCTACCCACTGTCGGCCATTGACCGATTTTGATATCTATAAATTCCTTGTTGTCTTTCAAGCATGTTGGTAGATTATTCACATAATCAAATGGTTGATCTGGTTTGGAACAATTTAGATCTTCTTGTGCCAAAAACCTCTCGATGTCAGAGTCAAAATCCTCATGGATCTTGATCGATTCGATTGATCTCACATGAGATTTGGATTTATTTTGTAGACTCCATGAAATAAGTCGGCCATGCCTCTTATTACAAAACCCTATTTATTGAATTTTCTTTGGCTATTTGCATGGGTGTTTGTTGTTGGTTTTTAAAGTGGGACTAGGGAAAACAATTTGTTCATGCTCAGGAGTTTTAAAAACCCTAGAACTAGCATCATGTTTCTCACATAAAGGCTGATCGGGAAATGTCCTATCACGAGGGTTTTCATGCAAGAAGTATGGCCTGACACTTGAGAGCCCGAGAGGTCTCTCTATCATGGGTTTATCCACCATAGGGGTCTCTACAGGATTTATTGTAACAAAGCCATTATGAGTTATGAAGTCATCCCAATCGTGACCAAGTGCTTTCAAATGATGAACTAACAGTAACTTAATCAAAGCATGGTGAAATAAGCTGGAATCCACGTTCTTCCTTTTATATCTCCTTGACATTTTATACAAACTTCTGAGAAGGTAAACGACATGTTTAAATGAAAGGAAATAAAATGCATGAGCAATCGTATGTGATAAAGGAACACCAAGCCAAAACAACCTTCACAGGTGACAAATTGTCTCAAAACTTCCTACAAACCATGCCATCTAACCTTGAGTAAGGAGATTAGAATACCTTTGTCACAACATTGAATTTCGCAAGAGATTAGACTCTAGGGTATTTCATCCAACTTCAAATTTTTAAACCACCTTTGACCAGTGAGAGGAAGCCCTCTTGCTTCACTCAGAAATTCTTCGGTGATATCCAACTGCATACCACCCACCTTGTCTCTACATCCATCACATGTAAGGGAACATTCTTTGGCTACTCTCAAGTTATATCCCTGGAATTTCTCAATAAACATATCCCAACCCTGGCTCTTAATATCCTCACTCACATCATCATACAACAAAAATGTTTGGGAGCCATTTGGCTCAAATCGGACGACAGGGGCCATAAGGGTTTGAACATATGGTAACAGGAGTGATCCGAACTCACTGTGGGCTTAAGAGATAGCAGCAATAGAGGAAAGTCTAATCCAAAAACAAAGGAGTAAAAACTCACACCAACATGATCATAATGTGAGCATAAGGGTTTTACACATGAAATTTGGGCAGTTCTAGTGATGAACGTTTTGGAAATAGAGCATGACACTAGACCTTGATCTGTCATGAGAGACCTGTCACTTCAAATTTCCATCTAAAAATGAGGTACATGGTATGATCGTAGTGTGTTTAAGTCTCATGACATGTAATGAGTATCCTTGATTTGCAAAGAATGTGTTTTTTTTTATAATCCAAATGTAAATCAAAAGTTTAAAATCAAAGTTGATTTACCAAGAAATCCCAACGAACAAGCCTATAGTCCATATTCCAATTGATTCTTGGTATAAAAAGGATCCAAAACATAATCTTACAATCCAAGAGTAGCTCAAAGTAAGTGTTTCATTGATATATGATAAGTTCAAAGAAAAACAACATTCATTAAAAGAGGTGTAAGAACATTGACCCTTTTAAAGACTAAGACTTAGATAAGATTGCAATACGATTTAAAGTTTTAATGCTGCATTCATTCTTTCAATCATGAATGAAGCATGGAAACACAAGATAAAAATAATTACGAACAATCAAAACACCCTTTTTACAACCGAATAGTCACCTTCAAATAACAATATTTACAGGATGAGGCATAGGTAGCTACAGGAATTGTCATTTGTCACTTTAAAATGAAAAATTATGTAAGGTTGCCAACACTTTGCTATCACTATTGGGAAATGAGTGATTCACGTTCTTTCCTTGTGCACATCCTTGCAAACACCATCTGGTTCTACTTGGATTTCTAGAAGACCTGCCACCATTTTTCTCACAACCAGAAGAATTTTGTAGTGTAGGTGAGAAAATATCCTATGCCATAGTTCACTGGGATTCACAATAACATGAATCACTGTGAAGTCTGAATGTCCTTTTAATTTGTAGAGTCCTCCTTCCTCAACTCCAATCACTACTACATCATCAAGGGTCTTCCATATAGTCCACATAAGAACTTGACCATCAATAAATGCTACTCTAAATCCTTTCTTGACCAATGATGAAATTGAGAAAAGATTCTTCTTTAAACATGGAACATAGAGAACTTCCTTCATCTTCATTAGCTTGCCTAAGTTTAACTTGTAGGAATATTATTCAACACCTTTAATTGGATACTGATAGTCATCACCCAATTTCACCTTGTGAGGTGAATATTTATGAATAAGTTTAGATAAGGAGTCTTCATAGCCTGTCATTTACTTGAAAGCACCACTGTCTATCAACCAAGTGTCACTTCCATGAGTAACAATACCTGTGAAGGATAAGATAAGAACATAATCCTCATCACTTGTTTCATCTTGTTTTTCAACCTTCTTGGGATGTTAATCATCTTCATATGTGCGAGCTTGATGCCTCTTACTTCCTTTCTTATTCTTAATTTCCGTAATGAGGGGGAAATCCCTAACAAAGTGTCCCATTTCCTAACAACAGTAACATCTTATATTTGAGTTGTCTCTTTGACCCATATTAAACTTCTTAGGTAAATAATTTTCCTTCCTGTTCTTTCCTTTCCTGGTGTGGGATGCTAGGGCTTGATCTTCATCTTCCATATTTTCTTCTCTTCCAGTTGTCCTAGATTCTTCCTGGTTACAATATTCCCAAATCCTACTGAACTTGGGAAGCTTCTTTCTTGAACAAATTCTTTCTTGAAGTTAATTTCCGTAATGAATGCATCCCATGAACTTGGGAGGCCATTCAAGGTAGTCATCACCATCTCTTCTCCTTCTATTGAGCCACCAATGGATTCTATATGCTCCTTGATTTGATTCACTCTTGAGAAGTAGGAGTGAATGGCTTCTAATTTCTTCATTTTAATATTATTCAACTCAGATCTCAGAGTCATTCTTTGATTTATGTTACTTCCCTAAAACAGACGAGTTAAGGTTTCCATAATTTTATTTGGAGAAGATAATGATGATATATGATGGATAAGGTGGTCCTCAATGGAGTTTGCAATAATCCTTTTTACTCTCACCATGTCCTTCTTATATTTTTCCTTAACTTCATATCCTTGAAGTTCTTGAACCTCTTCTATAATGAACTTATCCTGTTCATGTTCTTCAAGAAGGAGGGTTACTCTATAATTCCAGGCCCTAAAATTATCAACTCCATCTAGTTTCTCTTGATCTTTGTTCAGGTAGTCATCCTACCTTCTGATGGTCTTGGCTTTTCCAACAATTATCTCTAAACTAAAAAAGTCTCCCTTTTAGGCTTCTATATTTGCAACTAGCTTCTATTCAGGCCTGCTCTAATACCATGTTTGTTATAACCCTAAATTGTACCACACATGCTTACCTGACATCAGGCCAACTCATATCCCTTCTTTGCCAAAACTATGCTGAACAAACTCTTTGAAAATCCTCTTGTGTTAAGGCCCACGCACCCTAACCCATTACTGCATGCATGTGCAGGTTGGCAATCCCACTACAGCCTGTGTACCTAACAAAGCACAAAAAAAGGAAAGTTTCCGACGGAACAAAAAGCTATGGGTCAGTTAACTAAAACTCTCGGCGATGCATGGTCGAGGGTTCATCCAAAACCCTAGCTCCTTATAGCCTATAAATGAAGGGGTAGGGGTAACATTTGGAGGAGGAAAAATATAGCGAAGAAACTATGCCCATTTACAGAATCCATTGTCCCAACCCTTTATCCTTTCCTCATGCCAAAGGATATTTAACACAAAGTAGTTGGAGGACAGAAGAAGAGGAGACCAGGATCAGGATCAAGGAGCGGTGGCCGGTCTCGACTTTGATTGTAAGTTGATTCATTTTTCAAATAATAAAATAATACTTTTCCTGTCCCAATGCATGATTTATCTATGGTTTGTTTAATTTATGCTCAATTTCTAACCCTCTAGTAGAGAAGTAGCATGCATGCATAGTTGTTTGTCTTGATTGTAGGTTATCTTTGGAAGGAGTAGTGCAAGCAAGTGGTCAAAGCACAATGAAGGATCTACATCGAATGCCAGTAATAAGGTTAGTAGTCATTCTCCATGCATGTACTGTGAAAAAGGGGTTTAAGTTTTGGGTGGTAGGTTAAAAATTAATTTATTTACGGTCAAAATCTGCATGCAAGTTTGACCCTAGTTTGCTAGTCCGTAGGGTATTTTTTCCAACAACAGAATTGGCGACTCCACTGGGGAGAATATTCTTTAGGGTTTCCGGATTTAGTTGAGTTTTTGGGTAGTTTAAGAGATTAGATTTTATGTTTCTTTGCCTGTATTTTTCTATTAGGTCTAAGCGAGCAGGGAGCCTGGTTCTTCATACCAGTTTTCCCTGACTTCTGCTTGATGGTAGTTGTCGGGACACACGGAGGTACACACGGCCTACATAAGGCCTGCACGTGTGTACCCGTGCCCTATCCTCTTACACCCCGCGTGTGAATGCTAGCTGTAGGGATAACAGTAGCGTGTAGGAGTTCAAAGACCTTTAGAGGCAGTCCACCTCTTCCCTGTCAGAATTATACATTCTCAGGGGGTTTTCTGGAATCCTGTCTGAGTCTTGCTGGTTCACAGTCCTATTTCAGATTTCTTTTTTCACTTTGTTATTCCTTGCATTATTGTTTCTTTTCTGTTAGAAAAATCATCCAAGCCTTCAAGGGACCCTGGTTATCAATAACAGAGGCCTCTTCCTGAGCAGGACTTCTTTTTTTCATTTTTATCTTAGAATTATACATAGACGCGGCCTGTACAAGATCAGCCCGTGTGTACACGCTTCCTGTTTCAGCTCAGTACGCGTTTGCACGCGTGCTGTTTTAGTGACAGTAGCGTGCTTGATAGGCTACTTTTTAATCAGGGTGGGTAAGTCATCCCCTCCTTTGATGATAAGTGTTCCTCTCAGGTGTTTGAGTCTAGGGTGAACAGTCAGTAGGTTAGGGCCTCTTACCCTTAGCCTGCTTTTTCTCAGTTGATAGTTGACAAGAAAAAATAAAAAGAAAATTTTGTTTTATGGTTTTTAGACAAGCATAAGAGTCTTTGTGTTCTTGATTGCCATTGTGTGTCTTCACTCTGATTCTTTGTGATCTGCGCTTTAAGCCAGAATTTGTTTTTCTTGGTTTTGTGCTTGTCGGTATTTTCCCTTTGTTGCTTTATTTGCACTTAAATAAAAATAAAAAATAAATCCCTTTTCATTTCCTTCTTTGTTTGAAGAGTGTGTTTCTGCATCATTAGCTAGGGAGAAGTCTTTTATTTCATAAGTTTTTGCAGTGCATTTAGAGCATAAGTAGCTCATAGTCGAGTGAAATTCCTTTATGATTGCTGCATAAAATCTTGGAAAAATTGAAAAGAAAAAGAAATCTTTCTTTGTGAAAAGTTGCTGAAATTTTGCATTTAGTAAAAGCCTTTTATTTCCAGCATTTTTTCATTCATTTTTTCTTTCGTCTTTACACATCATCAATTTCACCTCCATACCCTATGACGTAATAAATCCCATAAAAGAAATGCTAATTTAAAATCTATTAGACTTTTTGTTTGTAGGGTTCACAAACTAGTTCAGGACTAGGGCCTTGAATTAGGTTGGAGAGGAAACTCTCCAAGGCCCTTCAAAACCAAACATTGGAGTCTGTGATAGGGAGTGTAGAAGTCCAGTTTCATGGAAGTTATCTGGGACCCCCCTCTAACACAGGGGATAAACACGAGGTCACGTGTATAAAGGTAGCGGAGATAACCCCTCCAAATCCAGACCAATCGTAGTGGAGAACACATATCGAGGGCTTGTTTTGGGATTCCGTCGTTTGAATTTTCCACGGGGCTTCGTGGGTCTCGAATCCGTTCGAGGTCCTCAGTTGTCTTCCAGACCATTTTCTCTCTATACCCTTGACAGGTTTCGGGCTTGATACCCTACTCATTGTGGTCTACCCGACTTTCAACTGTACCCGCCTGGTGACTGTTCGCATGCTGGCAACCTAGTTGCCAATCTTTTTAGGGACATACATAGGTGACTGCGGGGGTATACCATGGTACCTAGGACAGAAATCGGGCCATGCTTTGCAGAGTATACCCGGAGGGTGCTTCCGTGTTCGATTTGTACGTGCACTGGTAAGTTGCTCTAGTGTTGGTTGTTGTAACTGTTCTTTCAAAATAGTTTAGTGATTGCTTGTCTTATCTCTTAGGGGCTTCTCTTTTAGTGTGTGTTACTGTTTGAACGTGTATAATACCTTAGCTTGTCTTGGATATTCTCACACAGTGGAGGATCCTGAGCTCTGCTGGTCACGAAGGCTTCTGGGCCTGCCGCCGATTATACTGGAGCCACCCCCGCCACCATTGAGGCGGAAGCTAGACCAACAAGGGTCTTTTGAAGAGACCGGGTTACAAACCATTGTGCCCGAACAACCCCCATAGGAATCAACCACCAATCTTGGCTCAGTTGAAACCCTAACCACTGATACTTGGCCATAGGTTATTGTACCAATCCAATTTTACGAACACCTGTCAGTGCCTCACACAGCTATGGAAACAAATGCTCTTACTTCTTCTGGGAATTCTTCCATTCCCACCACAGTTGCTACCACAGGAGAATCATCTCCTAAATTACCATCGTCGATCCAAGCCACCATGGTCTTGGCCTCAACTATGTCGCACAGTGGACCGACCCTGTCTATGGCGACGACCACAACCCCCTTCACACCTAGTGCGATAGGCCCTCCGTTCTCATACGATATGCCTAGTTCGGGTACAAGTCCTGCACTCACTTAATCCACTTTACAGACTTTGGGTCTGGGGGCAGGGAGCTCTAACGCTCCTCTGCAAGGTCAACTTGGGGGCACTCCTGTCCCTTTTAATGCTTTTCCTTACGCCGGAGGTCATATTCCTCCTTCGTCCCCTTCGCTTGGTGGTCTACATCAGCAGTCTGCCAGGCAGCCTGCACACACTAGTTTATTTGGAGCCGAGAGTCAAGGAACACCTACGCACAGTATGTTGGTAGGTTCATCACCGTTTGTTTGGAACGAGACATTTGGTAACAACACTTTTGCATCCACCACTTTCCCATCTGGGGGCACTCCCATTTTTGGACAGTCTACTCCGACACAGGGTACTACTCCTATGTCGGGGACACATATAGCAGGACCTTGGAACTCAGGACAAGGATCTGTTCCCTCCTCTGGAATGCCATTCTGGGGTAATTCTTTCCACAGTCAATGGAATCCTGGACAGACTACCATGCCTCTCCCATCAGGACTGGCATGGGGTAATCCTTCCCAAAGTCCTTCAAACACAATGCATGCCCAACATCCTATTTCCTTTATGGGAAATCAGCTAATGATGTCTCCACAGATGCAAAATCCTTATGCTGGTCAGGGCCATGGTTTCTACCAGAATTTGAGCCAGCAGCCAAACTTTTCCTGGTAACCTGGTGCCAGTCAAACTCTAGGACCCTTCTTCCCAAGTTATCAGCAGCAACCCAAATTACCATTCCTGGCAATGCTACACTTGCTATATTTGACAAGGTTGTTAAATGATCCTATTTGTCATGATCCACATTGGCCTCCTATGCCAACGAAGTTGCCTTCGGACATTCC